>CM034036.1:26541194-26633012 GCA_019705995.1 Raphanus raphanistrum x Raphanus sativus
AAGGGTTCTCCAAGGCTGTCCAACAGATCCTAGATCAAGATGGACAAACCGGCCAGAACCAGCTAGTGATTGAAGAGATGATCCAATTGAAGATACAAGACCAAGCCGGTTCAATTGGAAGTTCAAGACTCAGCCGGTCCAATCCAATTCAGATCACTCGGCCAGAACCAATCCGGTTTCATCATCTCCACATTCAACCTTGGTTCAGAATCAATCTCCAATCCAACCGACCACATTGCTTCCGGTTCAGAGATATAGCCGACCACCAAAGTAAGTAGTATGTGTTGTACTCTTTTTCCTTCATCGGGTTTTGTCCCACTGGGTTTTCCCGATAAGGTTTTAATGAGGCAACATGCAAGCATACTATGAGCTTTGGTTTAGGCATCTCAACCAGCAACCGGTTTTCTATTTTATTTTAATTTTATTTTGGTTTAAAACTGTGGGCATTTGTCAGCCTTTTATTTCTTTTGAGAGTTGGCCATTTGTCTAGGCCTTTTAAGACATTGTTGAGTCCACAAAGGGATGGCTTTATAACCCCTTGTGGCTGGCGATTTTGTTCACTTAAGTCTTTTATGAAATTGTTTTGCCATTGCAAAGAAAAACCTAAGTCTTTCTAGTGTGAGAAACAAGAGAGAGCAGCCTGAATCTTATCAAGCTCCAACCATCAAGCTTGTGGCGATTCTTCACCCCATCAACCATCCATCGATTTGCCTTGAGAGTGATACACATCCAGAAAGGCCAATCCCATCTTCTACTCATCATCCATCCGCTGATCTGTTGAGAGAGATACACATCCAGCAACAGATTCCATCACCATCGCTATCCCTTTTTATTTCTCTTGTTTTATTTCTGTTTGCATCTTTGTTTTTGATTCATTTTATAAATCTAAAATCTATAAAAATCATCTTTGTTTCTGTTCTTATTTTATTTCATAGTTTTACTTCCTGTTCTTCATTTTATAAAACTATAAAAACTCATAAAAAGGTTCCTTTTGTTTCAGGTACAATTTGGGCAGTTTTGATCCAAGCATCAAGTTCTTCCAAACCTGTACCAGATCGACCATAATCTTGTTCTCAACCCCACCAGTTTGCAGTCTGGATCCCAGCCTGTAACATCAGTGGTTCCCAATCAAGCTTCTTACATCGTGGTTGATCCTGGCTTGATAAGAATCATGAAGATAATGGCATATGTCCGAACAGGCTAATCTGGAATCATCTGGATAGAAGGTGGGATATCTTCTTCCTCACAACTCCTATAAGATTTATTCAACTTCCTGGTTATTCTCCACTGATTAGTGGTTCCAAATAAAGCTTCTTAGATCGTGGTTCATCCTGGTTTGATAAGAATCATGAAGATAATGACATATGTCCGAACAGGCTAATCTGGAATCATCTGGATAGAAGGTGGGATATCTTCTTGCTCATAACAGTTATGAGATTTATTCAACTTCCTGGTTATTCTCCACTTATTAGTGGTTCCCAATCAAGCTTCTTACATCGTGGTTGATCCTGGTTTGATAAGAATCATGAAGATAATAACATATGTTCGAACAGGCTAATCTGGAATTATATGGATAGAAGGTGGGATATCTTCTTCCTCACAACTCCTATGAGATTTATTCAACTTCCTGGTTACTCTCCACTGATTAGTGGTTCCAAATAAAGCATCTTAGATCGTGGTTCATCCTGGTTTGATAAGAATCAAGAAGATATTGCCATATGTCCGAACAGGCTAATCTGGAATCATCTGGATAGAAAGTGGGATATCTTCTTACTCACAACTCCTATGAGATTTATTTAAATTCCTGGTTATTCTCCACTGAATAGTGGTTCCAAATAAAGCTTCTTAGATCGTGGTTCATCCTGGTTTGATAAGAATCATGAAGATAATGGCATATGTTCGAACAGGCTAATCTGGAATCATCTGGATAGAAAATGGGATATCTTCTTACTCACAACTCCTATGAGATTTATTTAACTTCCTGGTTATTCTCCACTGATTAGTGGTTTCCAATCAAGCTTCTTACATATTGGTTCATCCTGGTTTGATAAGAATCATGAAGATATTGCCATATGTCTGAACAGGCTAATCTGGAATCATCTGGATAAAAAGTGGGATATCTTCTTACTCACAACTCCTATGAGATTTATTCAACTTCCTGGTTATTCTCCACTGATTATTGGTTCCAAATAAAGCTTCTTAGATCGTGGTTCATCCTATTTTGATAAGAATCATGAAGATAATGGCATATGTCCGAACAGGCTAATCTGGAATCATCTGGATAGAAGGTGGGATATCTTCTTGCTCACAACACTTATGAGATTTATTCAACTTCCTGGTTATTCTCCACTGATTAGTGGTTCCAAATAAAGCTTCATAGATCGTGGTTCATCCTAGTTTGATAACAATCATAAAGATAATGGCATATGTCCGAACAGGCTAATCTGGAATCATCTGGATAGAAGGTAGGATATCTTCTTGCTCACAACACTTATGAGATTTATTCAACTTCCTGGTTATTCTCCACTGATTAGTGGTTCCAAATAAAGCTTCTTACATCGTGGTTCATTCTGGTTTGATAAGAATCATGAAGATATTGCCATATGTCCGAACTGGCTAATCTGGAATCTTCTGGATAGAAATTGGGGATATCTTCTTACTCACAACTCCTATGAAATTTATTTAACTTCCTGTTTATTCTCCACTGATTAGTGGTTCCAAATAAAGCTTCTTACATCGTGGTTCATTCTGGTTTGATAAGAATCATGAAGATATTGCCATATGTCCGAACACGCTAATCTGTAATCTTCTGGATAGAAATTGGGAAATCTTCTTACTCACAAATCCTATGAGATTTATTCAACTTCTTGGTTATTCTCCACTGATTAGTGGTTCTAAATAAAGCTTCTTAGATTGTGGTTGATCCTGGTTTGATAAGAATCATGAAGATAATGACATATGTCCGAACAGGCTAATCTGGAATCATCTGGATAGAAGGTGGGATATCTTCTTCCTCACAACTCCTATGAGATTTATTCAACTTCCCGGTTATTCTCCACTGATTAGTGGTTCCAAATAAAGCTTCTTAGATCGTGGTTCATCCTGGTTTGATAAGAATCATGAAGATAATGGGATATGTTCGAACATGCTAATCTGGAATCATCTGGATAGAAAGTGGGATATTTTCTTACTTACAACTCCTATGAGATTTATTTAACTTCCTGGTTATTCTCCACTGATTAGTGGTTACCAATCAAGCTTCTTACATATTGGTTCATCCTGGTTTGATAAGAATCATGAAGATATTGCCATATGTCCGAACAGGCTAATCTGGAATCATCTGGATAGAAAGTGGGATATCTTCTTACTCACAACTCCTATGAGATTTATTCAACTTCCTGGTTATTCTCCACTGATTAGTGGTTCCAAATAAAGCTTCTTAGATCGTGGTTCATCTTGGTTTGATAAGAATCATGAAGATAATGGCATATGTCCGAACAGGCTAATCTGGAATCATCTGGATAGAAGGTGGGATATCTTCTTGCTCACAACACTTATGAGTTTATTTAACTTCCTGGTTATTATCCACTGATTAGTGGTTCCAAATAAAGTTTCTTGGATCGTGGTTCATCCTGGTTTGATAAGAATCATGAAGATAATGGCATATGTCCGAACATCTAATCTGGAATCATCTGGATAGAAGGTGGGATATCTTCTTGCTCACAACACTTATGAGATTTATTCAACTTCCTGGTTATTCTCCACTGATCAGTGGTTCCCAATCAAGCTTCTTACATCGTGGTTGATCCTGGTTTGATAAGAATAATGAAGATAATGGCATATGTCCGAACAGGCTAATATGGAATCATCTAGATAGAAGGTGGGATATCTTCTTCCTCACAACTCCTATGAGATTCATTCAACTTCCTGGTTATTCTCCACTGATTAGTGGTTCCCAATAAAGCTTTTTACATATTTGTTCATCCTGGTTTGATAAGAATCATGAAGATATTGTCATATGTCCGAACAGGCTAATCTGGAATCATCTGGATAGAAGGTGGGATATCTTCTTGCTCACAACAGTTATGTGATTTATTCAACTTCCTGGTTATTCTCCACTTATTAGTGGTTCCCAATCAAGCTTCTTACATCGTGGTTGATCCTGGTTTGATAAGAATCATGAAGATAATGACATATGTCCGAACAGGCTAATCTGGAATTATATGGATAGAAGGTGGGATATCTTCTTCCTCACAACTCCTATGAGATTTATTCAACCTCCTGGTTACTCTCCACTGATTAGTGGTTCCAAATAAATCATCTTAGATCGTGGTTCATCCTGGTTTGATAAGAATCAAGAAGATATTGCCATATGTCCGAACAGGCTAATCTGGAATCACCTGGATAGAAAGTGGGATATCTTCTTACTCACAACTCCTATGAGATTTATTTAAATTCCTGGTTATTCTCCACTGAATAGTGGTTCCAAATAAAGATTCTTAGATCGTGGTTCATCCTGGTTTGATAAGAATCATGAAGATAATGGCATATGTTCGAACAGGCTAATCTGGAATCATCTGGATAGAAAATGGGATATCTTCTTACTCACAACTCCTATGAGATTTATTTAACTTCCTGGTTATTCTCCACTGATTAGTGGTTTCCAATCAAGCTTCTTACATATTGGTTCATCCTGGTTTGATAAGAATCATGAAGATATTGCCATATGTCTGAACAGGCTAATCTGGAATCATCTGGATAAAAAGTGGGATATCTTCTTACTCACAACTCCAATGATATTTATTCAACTTCCTGTTTATTCTCCACTGATTAGTGGTTCCAAATAAAGCTTCTTAGATCGTGGTTCATCCTATTTTGATAAGAATCATGAAGATAATGGCATATGTCCGAACAGGCTAATCTGGAATCATCTGGATAGAAGGTGGGATATCTTCTTGCTCACAACACTTATGAGATTTATTCAACTTCCTGGTTATTCTCCACTGATTAGTGGTTCCAAATAAAGCTTCTTAGATCGTGGTTCATCCTAGTTTGATAACAATCATAAAGATAATGGCATATGTCCGAACAGGCTAATCTGGAATCATCTGGATAGAAGGTAGGATATCTTCTTGCTCACAACACTTATGAGATTTATTCAACTTCCTGGTTATTCTCCACTGATTAGTGGTTCCAAATAAAGCTTCTTACATCGTGGTTCATTCTGGTTTGATAAGAATCATGAAGATATTGCCATATGTCCGAACTGGCTAATCTGGAATCTTCTGGATAGAAATTGGGGATATCTTCTTACTCACAACTCCTATGAAATTTATTTAACTTCCTGTTTATTCTCCACTGATTAGTGGTTCCAAATAAAGCTTCTTACATCGTGGTTCATTCTGGTTTGATAAGAATCATGAAGATATTGCCATATGTCCGAACACGCTAATCTGTAATCTTCTGGATAGAAATTGGGAAATCTTCTTACTCACAACTCCTATGAGATTTATTCAACTTCTTGGTTATTCTCCACTGATTAGTGGTTCTAAATAAAGCTTCTTAGATTGTGGTTGATCCTGGTTTGATAAGAATCATGAAGATAATGACATATGTCCGAACAGGCTAATCTGGAATCATCTGGATAGAAGGTGGGATATCTTCTTCCTCACAACTCCTATGAGATTTATTCAACTTCCTGGTTATTCTCCACTGATTAGTGGTTCCAAATAAAGCTTCTTAGATCGTGGTTCATCCTGGTTTGATAAGAATCATGAAGATAATGGGATATGTTCGAACATGCTAATCTGGAATCATCTGGATAGAAAGTGGGATATTTTCTTACTTACAACTCCTATGAGATTTATTTAACTTCCTGGTTATTCTCCACTGATTAGTGGTTCCCAATCAAGCTTCTTACATATTGGTTCATCCTGGTTTGATAAGAATCATGAAGATATTGCCATATGTCCGAACAGGCTAATCTGGAATCATCTGGATAGAAAGTGGGATATCTTCTTACTCACAACTCCTATGAGATTTATTCAACTTCCTGGTTATTCTCCACTGATTAGTGGTTCCAAATAAAGCTTCTTAGATCGTGGTTCATCCTGGGTTGATAAGAATCATGAAGATAATGGCATATGTCCGAACAGGCTAATCTGGAATCATCTGGATAGAAGGTGGGATATCTTCTTGCTCACAACACTTATGAGTTTATTTAACTTCCTGGTTATTATCCACTGATTAGTGGTTCCAAATAAAGTTTCTTGGATCGTGGTTCATCCTGGTTTGATAAGAATCATGAAGATAATGGCATATGTCCGAACATCTAATCTGGAATCATCTGGATAGAAGGTGGGATATCTTCTTGCTCACAACACTTATGAGATTTATTCAACTTCCTGGTTATTCTCCACTGATCAGTGGTTCCCAATCAAGCTTCTTACATCGTGGTTGATCCTGGTTTGATAAGAATAATGAAGATAATGGCATATGTCCGAACAGGCTAATATGGAATCATCTAGATAGAAGGTGGGATATCTTCTTCCTCACAACTCCTATGAGATTCATTCAACTTCCTGGTTATTCTCCACTGATTAGTGGTTCCCAATAAAGCTTTTTACATATTTGTTCATCCTGGTTTGATAAGAATCATGAAGATATTGTCATATGTCCGAACAGGCTAATCTGGAATCATCTGGATAGAAGGTGGGATATCTTCTTGCTCACAACAGTTATGTGATTTATTCAACTTCCTGGTTATTCTCCACTTATTAGTGGTTCCCAATCAAGCTTCTTACATCGTGGTTGATCCTGGTTTGATAAGAATCATGAAGATAATGACATATGTCCGAACAGGCTAATCTGGAATTATATGGATAGAAGGTGGGATATCTTCTTCCTCACAACTCCTATGAGATTTATTCAACCTCCTGGTTACTCTCCACTGATTAGTGGTTCCAAATAAATCATCTTAGATCGTGGTTCATCCTGGTTTGATAAGAATCAAGAAGATATTGCCATATGTCCGAACAGGCTAATCTGGAATCACCTGGATAGAAAGTGGGATATCTTCTTACTCACAACTCCTATGAGATTTATTTAAATTCCTGGTTATTCTCCACTGAATAGTGGTTCCAAATAAAGATTCTTAGATCGTGGTTCATCCTGGTTTGATAAGAATCATGAAGATAATGGCATATGTTCGAACAGGCTAATCTGGAATCATCTGGATAGAAAATGGGATATCTTCTTACTCACAACTCCTATGAGATTTATTTAACTTCCTGGTTATTCTCCACTGATTAGTGGTTTCCAATCAAGCTTCTTACATATTGGTTCATCCTGGTTTGATAAGAATCATGAAGATATTGCCATATGTCTGAACAGGCTAATCTGGAATCATCTGGATAAAAAGTGGGATATTTTCTTACTCACAACTCCTATGAGATTTATTCAACTTCCTGGTTATTCTCCACTGATTAGTGCTTCCAAATAAAGCTTCTTAGATCGTGGTTCATCCTAGTTTGATAAGAATCATGAAGATAATGGCATATGTCCGAACATGCTAATCTGGAATCATCTGGATAGAAGGTGGGATATCTTCTTGCTCACAACACTTATGAGATTTATTCAACTTCCTGGTTATTCTCCACTGATTAGTGGTTCCAAATAAAGCTTCTTAGATCGTGGTTCATCCTAGTTTGATAAGAATCATAAAGATAATGGCATTTGTCCGAACAGGCTAATCTGGAATCATCTGGATAGAAGGTAGGATATCTTCTTGCTCACAACACTTATGAGATTTATTCAACTTCCTGGTTATTCTCCACTGATTAGTGGTTCCAAATAAAGCTTCTTACATCGTGGTTCATTCTGGTTTGATAAGAATCATGAAGATATTGCCATATGTCCGAACAGGCTAATCTGGAATCTTCTGGATAGAAATTGGGATATCTTCTTACTCACAACTCCTATGAGATTTATTCAACTTCCTGGTTATTCTCCACTGATTAGTGGTTCCAAATAAAGCTTCTTAGATCGTGGTTCATCCTAGTTTGATAAGAATCATGAAGATAATGGCATATGTCCGTACAGGCTAATCTGGAATCATCTGGATAGAAAGTGGGATATCTTCTTACTCACAACTCCTATGAGATTTATTCAACTTCCTGGTTACTCTCCACTAATATTGGTTCCAAATAAAGCTTCTTAGATCGTGGTTCATCCTGGTTTGATAAGAATCAAGAAGATAATGACATATGTTCGAACAGGCTAATCAGGAATAATCTGGATAGAAAATGGGATATCTTCTTACTCACAACTACTATGAGATTTATTTAACTTCCTGGTTATTCTCCACTGATTAGTGGTTTCCAATCAAGCTTCTTACATATTGGTTGATCCTTGTTTGATAAGAATCATGAAGATATTGCCATATGTCTGAACAGGCTAATCTGGAAACATCTGGATAGAAAATGGGATATCTTCTTACTCACAACTCCTATGAGATTTATTTAACTTCCTGGTTATTCTCCACTGATTAGTGGTTTCCAATCAAGCTTCTTACATATTGGTTCATCCTGGTTTGATAAGAATCATGAAGATATTGCCATATGTCTGAACAGGCTAATCTGGAATCATCTGGATAAAAAGTGGGATATCTTCTTACTCACAACTCCTATAAGATTTATTCAACTTCCTGGTTATTCTCCACTGATTAGTGGTTCCAAATAAAGCTTCTTAGATCGTGGTTCATCCTAGTTTGATAAGAATCATGAAGATAATGGCATATGTCCGAACAGGCTAATCTGGAATCATCTGGATAGAAGGTGGGATATCTTCTTGCTCACAACACTTATGAGATTTATTCAACTTCCTGGTTATTCTCCACTGATTAGTGGTTCCAAACAAAGCTTCTTAGATCGTGGTTCATCCTAGTTTGATAAGAATCATAAAGATAATGGCATATATCCGAACAGGCTAATCTGGAATCATCTGGATAGAAGGTAGGATATCTTCTTGCTCACAACACTTATGAGATTTATTCAACTTCCTGGTTATTCTCCACTGATTAGTGGTTCCAAATAAAGCTTCTTACATCGTGGTTCATTCTGGTTTGATAAGAATCATGAAGATATTGCCATATGTCCGAACAGGCTAATCTGGAATCTTCTGGATAGAAATTGGGATATCTTCTTACTCACAACTCCTATGAGATTTATTCAACTTCCTGGTTATTCTCCACTGATTAGTGGTTCCAAATAAAGCTTCTTAGATCGTGGTTCATCCTAGTTTGATAAGAATCATGAAGATAATGGCATATGTCCGTACAGGCTAATCTGGAATCATCTGGATAGAAAGTGGGATATCTTCTTACTCACAACTCCTATGAGATTTATTCAACTTCCTGGTTACTCTCCACTGATTAGTGGTTCCAAATAAAGCTTCTTAGATCGTGGTTCATCCTGGTTTGATAAGAATCAAGAAGATAATGACATATGTTCGAACAGGCTAATCAGGAATAATCTGGATAGAAAATGGGATATCTTCTTACTCACAACTCCTATGAGATTTATTTAACTTCCTGGTTATTCTCCACTGATTAGTGGTTTCCAATCAAGCTTCTTACATATTGGTTCATCCTTGTTTGATAAGAATCATGAAGATATTGCCATATGTCTGAACAGGCTAATCTGGAAACATCTGGATAGAAAATGGGATATCTTCTTACTCACAACTCCTATGAGATTTATTTAACTTCCTGGTTATTCTCCACTTATTAGTGGTTTCCAATCAAGCTTCTTACATATTGGTTCATCCTGGTTTGATAAGAATCATGAAGATATTGCCATATGTCTGAACAGGCTAATCTGGAATCATCTGGATAAAAAGTGGGATATCTTCTTACTCACAACTCCTATAAGATTTATTCAACTTCCTGGTTATTCTCCACTGATTAGTAGTTCCAAATAAAGCTTCTTAGATCGTGGTTCATCCTAGTTTGATAAGAATCATGAAGATAATGGCATATGTCCGAACAGGCTAATCTGGAATCATCTGGATAGAAGGTGGGATATCTTCTTGCTCACAACACTTATGAGATTTATTCAACTTCCTGGTTATTCTCCACTGATTAGTGGTTCCAAACAAAGCTTCTTAGATCGTGGTTCATCCTAGTTTGATAAGAATCATAAAGATAATGGCATATATCCGAACAGGCTAATCTGGAATCATCTGGATAGAAGGTAGGATATCTTCTTGCTCACAACACTTATGAGATTTATTCAACTTCCTGGTTATTCTCCACTGATTAGTGGTTCCAAATAAAGCTTCTTACATCGTGGTTCATTCTGGTTTGATAAGAATCATGAAGATATTGCCATATGTCCGAACAGGCTAATCTGGAATCTTCTGGATAGAAATTGGGATATCTTCTTACTCACAACTCCTATGAGATTTATTCAACTTCCTGGTTATTCTACACTGATTAGTGGTTCCAAATAAAGCTTCTTACATCGTGGTTCATTCTAGTTTGATAAGAATCATGAAGATATTGCCATATGTCCGAACACGCTAATCTGTAATCTTCTGGATAGAAATTGGGATATCTTCTTACTCACAACTCCTATGAGATTTATTCAACTTCCTGGTTATTCTCCACTGATTAGTGGTTCCAAATAAAGCTTCTTAGATCGTGGTTCATCCTAGTTTGATAAGAATCATGAAGATAATGGCATATGTCCGAACAGGCTAATCTGGAATCATCAGGATAGAAGGTGGGATATCTTCTTGCTCACAACACTTACGATATTTATTCAACTTCCTGGTTATTCTCCACTGATTAGTGGTTCCAAATAAAGCTTCTTAGATCGTGGTTCATCCTAGTTTGATAAGAATCATGAAGATAATGGCATATGTCCGAACATGCTAATCTGGAATCATCTGGATAGAAGGTAGGATATCTTCTTGCTCACAACACTTATGAGATTTATTCAACTTCCTGGTTATTCTCCACTGATTAGTGGTTCCAAATAAAGCTTCTTACATCGTGGTTCATTCTGGTTTGAGAAGAATCATGAAGATATTGCCATATTTCCGAACAGGCTAATCTGGAATCTTCTGGATAGAAATTGGGATATCTTCTTACTCACAACTCCTATGAGATTTATTCAACTTCCTGGTTATTCTCCACTGATTAGTGGTTCCAAATAAAGCTTCTTAGATCGTGGTTCATCCTGGTTTGATAAGAATCATGAATATTTTGTCATATGTCCGAACAGGCTAATCTGGAATCATCTGGATAGAAAGTGGGATATCTTCTTACTCACAACTCCTATGAGATTTATTTAACTTCCTGGTTATTCTCCACTGAATAGTGGTTCCAAATAAAGCTTCTTAGATCGTGGTTCATCCTGGTTTGATAAGAATCATGAAGATAATGGCATATGTTCGAACAGGTTAATCTGGAATCATCTGGATAGAAAGTGGGATATCTTCTTACTCACAACTCCAATGAGATCTATTTAACTTCCTGGTTATTCTCCACTGATTAGTGGTTCCCAATCAAGGTTTTTACATATTAGTTCATCCTGGTTGGATAAGAATCATGAAGATATTGCCATATGTCCGAACAGGCTAATCTGGAATCATCTGGATAGAAAGTGGGATATCTTCTTACTCACAACTACTATGAGATTTATTCAATTTCCTGGTTATTCTACACTGATTAGTGGTTCCAAATAAAGCTTCTTAAATCGTGGTTCATTCTGGTTTGATAAGAATCATGAAGATATTGCCATATGTCCGAACAGGCTAATCTGGAATCTTCTGGATAGAAATTGGGATATCTTCTTACTCACAACTCCTATGAGATTTATTCAACTTCGTGATTATTCTCCACTGATTAGTGGTTCCAAATAAAGCTTCTTAGATCGTGGTTCGTCCTGGTTTGATAAGAATCATGAAGTTAATGGCATATGTCCGAACAGGCTAATCTGGAATCATCTGGATAGAAGGTGGGATATCTTCTTTACTCACAACAGTTATGAAATTTATTCAACTTCCTGGTTATTCTCCACTGATTAGTGGTTCCCAATCAAGCTTCTTACATCGTGGTTGATCCTGGTTTGATAAGAATCATGAAGATAATGGCATATGTCCGAACATGCTAATCTGGAATCATCTGGATAGAAGGTGGGATATCTTCTTCTTCACAACTCCTATGAGATTTATTCAACTTCCTGGTTATTCGCCACTGATTAGTGGTTCCAAATAAAGCTTCTTAGATCGTGGTTCATCCTGGTTTGATAAGAATCATGAAGATAATGGCATATGTCCGAACAGGCTAATCTGGAATCACCTGGATCAAAAGTGGGATATCTTCTTACTCACAACTCCTATGAGATTTATTCAACTTCCTGGTTATTCTCCACTGAGTAGTGGTTCCCAATCAAGCTTCTTACATATTGGTTCATCCTGTTTTGATAAGAATCATGAAGATAATGGCATATGTCCGAACATGCTAATCTGGAATCATCTGGATAGAAGGTGGGTTATCTTCTTGCTCACAACACTTATGAGATTTATTCAACTTCATGGTTATTCTCCACTGATTAGTGGTTCCAAATAAATCTTCTTAGATCGTGGTTCATCCTGGTTTGATAAGAAACATGAAGATATTGACATATGTCCGAACAGGCTAATCTGGAATCACTTGGATAGAAAGTGGTATATCTTCTTCCTCACAACTCCCATGAGATTTATTGAACTACCCTGTTATTATCCACTGATTAGTGGTTCCCAATCAAGTTTCTTACATCGTGGTTCATCCTGTTTTGATAAGAATCATGAAGATATTGACATATGTCCGAACAGGCTAATCTGGAATAACCTGGATAGAAAGTGGAATATCTTCTTACTCACAACTCCTATGAGATTTATTCAACTTCCTGGTTATTCTCCACTGATTAGTGGTTCCAAATAAAGCTTCTTAGATCGTGGTTCATCCTGATTTGATAATAATCATAAAGATATTGCCATATGTCCGAACAGGCTAATCTGGAATCATCTGGATAGAAAGTGGGATATCTTCTTACTCACAACTCCTATGAGATTTATTCAACTTCCTGGTTATTCTCCACTGATTAGTGGTTCCAAGTAAAGCTTCTTAGATCCTGGTTCATCATGGTTTGATAAGAATCATGAAGATAATGACATATGTCCGAACAGGCTAATCTGGAATCATCTGGATAGAAGGTGGGATATCTTCTTGCTCACAACACTTATGAGATTTATTCAACTTCATGGTTATTCTCCACTGATTAGTGGTTCCAAATAAAGCTTCTTAGATCGTGGTTCATCCTGGTTTGATAAGAATCATGAAGCTATTGCCATAGGTCCGAACAGGCTAATCTGGAATTATCTGGATAAAAAGTGGGATATCTTCTTACTCACAACTCCTATGAGATTTATTCAACTTGCTGGTTATTCTATTCTTATTAGTGGTTCAAAATAAAGCTTCTTAGATCCTGGTTCATCCTGGTTTGATAAGAATCATGAAGATAATGGCATATGTCCGAACAGGCTAATCTGGAATCATCTAGATAGAAGGTGGGATATCTTCTTTCTCACAACACTTATGAGATTAGTCAACTTCCTGGTCATTCTCCACTGATTAGTGGTTCCAAATAAAGCTTCTTAGATCATGGTTCATCCTGGTTCGATAAGAATCATGAAGCTATGACAATAGGTCCGAACAGGCTAATCTGGAATCATCTGGATAGAAAGTGGGATATCTTCTTACTCACAACTCCTATGAGATTTATTTAACTTCCTGGGTATTCTCCACTGAATAGTAGTTCCAAATAAAGCTTCTTAGATAGTGGTTCATCTTGGTTTGATAAGAATCATGAAGATAATGGCATATGTCCGAACAGGCTAATCTGGAATCATCTGGATAGAAAGTGGGATATCTTCTTACTCACAACTCCTATGAGATTCATTCAACTTCCTGGTTATTCTCCACTGATTAGTGGTTCCCAATAAAGCTTTTTACATATTTGTTCATCCTGGTTTGATAAGAATCATGAAGATATTGTCATATGTCCGAACAGGCTAATCTGGAATCATCTGGATAGAAAGTGGGATATCTTCTTACTCACAACTCCTATGAGATTTATTCAACTTCCTGGTTATTCTCCACTGATTAGTGGTTCCAAATAAAGGTTCTTAAATAGTGGTTCATCCTAGTTTGATAAGAAGAATGAAGATAATGGCATATGTCCGAACAGGCTAATCTGGAATCAATCGGATAGAAATTGGGATATCTTCTTACTCACAACTCCTATGATATTTATTCAACTTCCTGGTTATTCTCCACTGATTTGTGGTTCCAAATCAAGCTTCTTACATATTGGTTCATCCTGGTTTGATAAGAATCATGAAGATAATGGCATATGTCCGAACAGGCTAATCTGGAATCATCTGGATAGAAGGTAGGATATCTTCTTGCTCACAACAATTATGAGATTTATTCAACTTCCTGGTTATTCTCCACTGATTAGCGGTTCCAAATAAAGCTTCTTAGATCGTGGTTCATCCTGATTTGATAAGAATCATGAAGCTATTGCCATAGGTCCGAACAGGCTAATCTGGAATCATCTGGATAGAAAGTGGGATATCTTCTTACTCACAACTCCTATGAGATTTATTCAACTTCCTGGTTATTCTCCACTGATTAGTGGTTCTAAATAAAGCTTCTTAGATCGTGGTTCATCCTGGTTTGATAAGAATCATGAAGCTATTGCCATAGGTACGAACAGGCTAATCTGGAATCATCTGGATAGAAAGTGGGATATCTTCTTACTCACAACACTTATGAGATTTATTCAACTTCATGGTTATTCTCCACTGATTAGTGGTTCCAAATAAAGCTTCTTAGATCGTGGTTCATCCTGGTTTGATAAGAATCATGAAGCTATTGCCATAGGTCCGAACAGGCTAATCTGGAATCATCTGGATAGAAAGTGGGATATCTTCTTACTCACAACTCCTATGAGATTTATTCAACTTCCTGGTTATTCTCCACTGATTAGTGGTTCCAAATAAAGCTTCTTAAAGCGTGGTTCATCCTAGTTTGATAAGAAGCATGAAGATAATGGCATATGTCCGATTAGGCTAATCTGGAATCAATCGGATAGAAAGTGGGATATCTTCTTACTCACAACTCCTATGATATTTATTCAACTTCCTGGTTATTCTCCACTGATTAGTGGTTCCAAATCAAGCTTCTTACATATTGGTTCATCCTGGTTTGATAAGAATCATGAAGATAATGGCATATGTCCGAACAGGCTATTATGGAATCATCTGGATAGAAGGTAGGATATCTTCTTGCTCAAAACACTTATGAGATTTATTCAACTTCCGGGTTATTCTCCACTGATTAGTGGTTCCAAATAAAGCTTCTTAGATCATGGTTCATCCTGGTTCGATAAGAATCATGAAGCTATGACAATAGGTCCGAACAGGCTAATCTGGAATCATCTGTATAGAAAGTGGGATATCTTCTTACTCACAACTCCAATGAGATTTATTTAACTTCCTGGGTATTCTCCACTGAATAGTGGTTCCAAATAAAGCTTCTTAGATAGTGGTTCATCTTGGTTTGATAAGAATCATGAAGATAATGGCATATGTCCGAACATGCTAATCTGGAATCATCTGGATAGAAAGTGGGATATCTTCCTACTCACAACTCCTATGAGATTCATTCAACTTCCTGGTTATTCTCCACTGATTAGTGGTTCCCAATAAAGCTTTTTACATATTTGTTCATCCTGGTTTGATAAGAATCATGAAGATATTGTCATATGTCCGAACAGGCTAATCTGGAATCATCTGGATAGAAAGTGGGATATCTTCTTACTCACAACACTTATGAGATTTATTCAACTTCATGGTTATTCTCCACTGATTAGTGGTTCCAAATAAAGGTTCTTAGATCGTGGTTCATCCTGGTTTGATAAGAATCATGAAGCTATTGCCATAGGTCCGAACAGGCTAATCTGGAATCATCTGGATAGAAAGTGGGATATCTTCTTACTCACAACTCCAATGAGATCTATTTAACTTCCAGGTTATTCTCCACTGATTAGTGGTTCCCAATCAAGCTTTTTACATATTAGTTCATCCTGGTTGGATAAGAATCATGAAGATATTGCCATATGTCCGAACAGGCTAATCTGGAATCATCTGGATAGAAAGTGGGATATCTTCTTACTCACAACTACTATGAGATTTATTCAATTTCCTGGTTATTCTCCACTGATTAGTGGTTCCAAATAAAGCTTCTTAAATCGTGGTTCATTCTGGTTTGATAAGAATCATGAAGATATTGCCATATGTCCGAACAGGCTAATCTGGAATCTTCTGGATAGAAATTGGGATATCTTCTTACTCACAACTCCTATGAGATTTATTCAACTTCGTGGTTATTCTCCACTGATTAGTGGTTCCAAATAAAGCTTCTTAGATCGTGGTTCGTCCTGGTTTGATAAGAATCATGAAGTTAATGGCATATGTCCGAACAGGCTAATCTGGAATCATCTGGATAGAAGGTGTGATATCTTCTTACTCACAACAGTTATGAAATTTATTCAACTTCCTGGTTATTCTCCACTGATTAGTGGTTCCCAATCAAGCTTCTTACATCGTGGTTGATCCTGGTTTGATAAGAATCATGAAGATAATGGCATATGTCCGAACATGCTAATCTGGAATCATCTGGATAGAAGGTGGGATATCTTCTTCTTCACAACTCCTATGAGATTTATTCAACTTCCCAGTTATTCGCCACTGATTAGTGGTTCCAAATAAAGCTTCTTAGATCGTGGTTCATCCTGGTTTGATAAGAATCATGAAGACAATGGCATATGTCCGAACAGGCTAATCTGGAATCACCTGGATCAAAAGTGGGATATCTTCTTACTCACAACTCCTATGAGATTTATTCAACTTCCTGGTTATTCTCCACTGAGTAGTGGTTCCCAATCAAGCTTCTTACATATTGGTTCATCCTGTTTTGATAAGAATCATGAAGATAATGGCATATGTTCGAACAGGCTAATCTGGAATCATCTGGTTAGAAGGTGGGTTATCTTCTTGCTCACAACACTTATGAGATTTATTCAACTTCATGGTTATTCTCCACTGATTAGTGGTTCCAAATAAATCTTCTTAGATCGTGGTTCATCCTGGTTTGATAAGAAACATGAAGATATTGACATATGTCCGAACTGGCTAATCTGGAATCCCTTGGATAGAAAGTGGTATATCTTCTTCCTCACAACTCCCATGAGATTTATTGAACTACCTGGTTATTATCCACTGATTAGTGGTTCCCAATCAAGTTTCTTACATCGTGGTTCATCCTGTTTTGATAAGAATCATGAAGATATTGACATATGTCCGAACAGGCTAATCTGGAATAACATGGATAGAAAGTGGAATATCTTCTTACTCACAACTCCTATGAGATTTATTCAACTTCCTGGTTATTCTCCACTGATTAGTGGTTCCAAATAAAGCTTCTTAGATCGTGGTTCATCCTGATTTGATAATAATCATAAAGATATTGCCATATGTCCGAACAGGCTAATCTGGAATCATCTGGATAGAAAATGGGATATCTTCTTACTCACAACTCCTATGAGATTTATTCAACTTCCTGGTTATTCTCCACTGATTAGTGGTTCCAATTAAAGCTTCTTAGATCCTGGTTCATCATGGTTTGATAAGAATCATGAAGATAATGACATATGTCCGAACAGGCTAATCTGGAATCATCTGGATAGAAGGTGGGATATCTTCTTGCTCACAACACTTATGAGATTTATTCAACTTCATGGTTATTCTCCACTGATTAGTGGTTCCAAATAAAGCTTCTTAGATCGTGGTTCATCCTGGTTTGATAAGAATCATGAAGCTATTGCCATAGGTCCGAACAGGCTAATCTGGAATTATCTGGATAGAAAGTGGGATATCTTCTTACTCACAACTCCTATGAGATTTATTCAACTTCCTGGTTATTCTATTCTTATTAGTGGTTCCAAATAAAGCTTCTTAGATCCTGGTTCATCCTGGTTTGATAAGAATCATGAAGATAATGGCATATGTCCGAACAGGCTAATCTGGAATCATCTGGATAGAAGGTGGGATATCTTCTTTCTCACAACACTTATGAGATTAGTCAACTTCCTGGTCATTCTCCACTGATTAGTGGTTCCAAATAAAGCTTCTTAGATCATGGTTCATCCTGGTTCGATAAGAATCATGAAGCTATGACAATAGGTCCGAACATGCTAATCTGGAATCATCTGGATAGAAAGTGGGATATCTTCTTACTCACAACTCCTATGAGATTTATTTAACTTCCTGGGTATTCTCCACTGAATAGTGGTTCCAAATAAAGCTTCTTAGATAGTGGTTCATCTTGGTTTGATAAGAATCATGAAGATAATGGCATATGTCCGAACAGGCTAATCTGGAATCATCTGGATAGAAAGTGGGATATCTTCTTACTCACAACTCCTATGAGATTCATTCAACTTCCTGGTTATTCTCCACTGATTAGTGGTTCCCAATAAAGCTTTTTACATATTTGTTCATCCTGGTTTGATAAGAATCATGAAGATATTGTCATATGTCCGAACAGGCTAATCTGGAATCATCTGGATAGAAAGTGGGATATCTTCTTACTCACAACTCCTATGAGATTTATTCAACTTTCTGGTTATTCTCCACTGATTAGTGGTTCCAAATAAAGGTTCTTAAATCGTGGTTCATCCTAGTTTGATAAGAAGAATGAAGATAATGGCATATGTCCGAACAGGCTAATCTGGAATCAATCGGATAGAAATTGGGATATCTTCTTACTCACAACTCCTATGATATTTATTCAACTTCCTGGTTATTCTCCACTGATTAGTGGTTCCAAATCAAGCTTCTTACATATTGGTTCATCCTGGTTTGATAAGAATCATGAAGATAATGGCATATGTCCGAACAGGCTAATCTGGAATCATCTGGATAGAAGGTAGGATATCTTCTTGCTCACAACAATTATGAGATTTATTCAACTTCCTGGTTATTCTCCACTGATTAGCGGTTCCAAATAAAGCTTCTTAGATCGTGGTTCATCCTGATTTGATAAGAATCATGAAGCTATTGCCATAGGTCCGAACAGGCTAATCTGGCATCATCTGGATAGAAAGTGGGATATCTTCTTACTCACAACTCCTATGAGATTTATTCAACTTCCTGGTTATTCTCCACTGATTAGTGGTTCCAAATAAAGCTTCTTAAATCGTGGTTCATCCTGGTTTGATAAGAATCATGAAGCTATTGCCATAGGTACGAACAGGCTAATCTGGAATCATCTGGATAGAAAGTGGGATATCTTCTTACTCACAACACTTATGAGATTTATTCAACTTCATGGTTATTCTCCACTGATTAGTGGTTCCAAATAAAGCTTCTTAGATCGTGGTTCATCCTGGTTTGATAAGAATCATGAAGCTATTGCCATAGGTCCGAACAGGCTAATCTGGAATCATCTGGATAGAAAGTGGGATATCTTCTTACTCACAACTCCTATGAGATTTATTCAACTTCCTGGTTATTCTCCACTGATTAGTGGTTCCAAATAAAGCTTCTTAAAGCGTGGTTCATCCTAGTTTGATAAGAAGCATGAAGATAATGGCATATGTCCGAACAGGCTAATCTGGAATCAATCGGATAGAAAGTGGGATATCTTCTTACTCACAACTCCTATGATATTTATTCATCTTCCTGGTTATTCTCCACTGATTAGTGGTTCCAAATCAAGCTTCTTACATATTGGTTCATCCTGGTTTGATAAGAATCATGAAGATAATGGCATATGTCCGAACAGGCTATTCTGGAATCATCTGGATAGAAGGTAGGATATCTTCTTGCTCAAAACACTTATGAGATTTATTCAACTTCCGGGTTATTCTCCACTGATTAGCGGTTCCAAATAAAGCTTCTTACATCGTGGTTCATTCTGGTTTGATAAGAATCATGAAGATATTGCCATATGTCCGAACAGGCTAATCTGGAATCATCTGGATAGAAGGTGGGATATCTTCTTCTTCACAACTCCTATGAGATTTATTCAACTTCCTGGTTATTCTCAACTGATTAGTGGTTCCTAATAAAGCTTCTTAGATCGTGGTTCATCCTGGTTTGATAAGAATCATGAAGATAATGGCCTATGTCCGAACAGGCTAATCTGGAATCACCTGGATAGAAAGTGGGATATCTTCTTACTCACAACTCCTATGAGATTTATTCAACTTCCTGGTTATTCTCCACTGATTAGTGGTTCCCAATCAAGCTTCTTACATATTGGTTCATCCTGGTTTGATAAGAATCATGAAGATAATGGCATATGTCCGAACAGGCTAATCTGGAATCATCTGGTTAGAAGGTGGTATATCTTCTTCCTCATAACTCCTATTAGATTTACTGAACTACCTGGTTATTCTCCACTGATTATTGGTTCCCAATCAAGTTTCTTACATCGTGGTTCATCCTGTTTTGATAAGAATCATGAAGATATTGCCATATGTCCGAACAGGCTAATCTGGAATAACCTGGATAGAAAGTGGGATATCTTCTTACTCACAACTCCTATGAGATTTATTCAACTTCCTGGTTATTCTCCACTGATTAGTGGTTCCAAATAAAGCTTCTTATATTGTGGTTCATCCTGATTTGATAATAATCATGAAGATATTGCCATATGTCCGAACATGCTAATCTGGAATCACTTGGATAGAAAGTGGTATATCTTCTTCCTCACAACTTCTATGAGATTTATTGAACTACCTGGTTATTCTCCACTGATTAGTGGTTCCGAATAAAGCTTCTTAAATCGTGGTTCATCCTGTTTTGATAATAATCATGAAGATATTGCCATATGTCCGAACAGGCTAATCTGGAATCATCTGGATAGAAAGTGGGATATCTTCTTACTCACAACTCCTATGAGATTTATTCAACTTCCTGGTTATTCTCCACTGATTAGTGGTTCCAAATAAAGCTTCTTAGATCATGGTTCATCCTGGTTCGATAAGAATCATGAAGCTATTGCCATAGGTCCGAACAGGCTAATCTGGAATCATCTGGATAGAAAGTGGGATATCTTCTTACTCACAACTCCTATGAGATTTATTTAATTTCCTGGTTATTCTCCACTGAATAGTGGTTCCAAATAAAGCTTCTTAGATAGTGGTTCATCTTGGTTTGATAAGAATCATGAAGATAATGGCATATGTCTGAACAGGCTAATCTGGAATCATCTGGATAGAAAGTGGGATATCTTCTTACTCACAACTCCTATGAGATTTATTCAACTTCCTGGTTATTCTCCACTGATTAGTGGTTCCCAATCAAGCTTTTTACATATTTGTTCATCCTGGTTTGATAAGAATCATGAAGATATTGCCATATGTCCGAACAGGCTAATCTGGAATCATCTGAATAGAAAGTGGGATATCTTCTTACTCACAACTCCTATGAGATTTATTCAACTTCCTGGTTATTCTCCACTGATTAGTGGTTCCAAATAAAGCTTCTTAAATCGTGGTTCATCCTAGTTTGATAAGAAGCATGAAGATAATGGCATATGTCCGAACAGGCTAATCTGGAATCATCTGGATAGAAAGTGGGATATCTTCTTACTCATAACTCCTATGATATTTATTCAACTTCCTGGTTATTCTCCACTGATTAGTGGTTCCAAATCAAGCTTCTTACATATTGGTTCATCCTGGTTTGATAAGAATCATGAAGATAATGGCATATGTCCGAACAGGCTAATCTGGAATCATCTGGATAGAAGGTAGGATATCTTCTTGCTCACAACACATATGAGATTTATTCAACTTCCTGGTTATTCTCCACTGATTAGCGGTTCCAAATAAAGCTTCTTACATCGTGGTTCATTCTGGTTTGATAAGTATCATGAAGATATTGCCATATGTCCGAACAGGCTAATCTGAAATCTTCTGGATAGAAATTGGGATATCTTCTTACTCACAACTCCTATGAGATTTATTCAACTTCCTGGTTATTCTCCACTGATTAGTGGTTCCAAATAAAGCTTCTTAGATCATGGTTCGTCCTGGTTTGATAAGAATCATGAAGATAATGGCATATGTCCGAACAGGCTAATCTGGAATCATCTGGATAGAAGGTGGGATATCTTCTTACTCACAACAGTTATGAAATTTATTCAACTTCCTGGTTATTCTCCACTGATTATTGGTTCCCAATCAAGCTTCTTACATCGTGGTTCATCCTGGTTTGATAAGAATCATGAAGATTATGGCATATGTCCGAACAGGCTAATCTGGAATCATCTGGGTAGAAGGTGGGATATCTTCTTCTTCACAACTCCTATGAGATTTATTCAAATTCCTGGTTATTCTCAACTGATTAGTGGTTCCAAATAAAGCTTCTTAGATCGTGGTTCATCCTGGTTTGATAAGAATCATGAAGATAATGGCCTATGTCCGAACAGGCTAATCTGGAATCACCTGGATAGAAAGTGGGATATCTTCTTACTCACAACTCCTATGAGATTTATTCAACTTCCTGGTTATTCTCCACTGATTAGTGGTTCCCAATCAAGCTTCTTACATATTGGTTCATCCTGGTTTGATAAGAATCATGAAGATAATGGCATATGTCCGAACAGGCTAATCTGGAATCATCTGGTTAGAAGGTGGTATATCTTCTTCCTCACAACTCCTATTAGATTTATTGAACTACCTGGTTATTCTCCACTGATTAGTGGTTCCCAATCAAGTTTCTTACATCGTGGTTCATCCTGTTTTGATAAGAATCATGAAGATATTGCCATATGTCCGAACAGGCTAATCTGGAATAACCTGGATAGAAAGTAGGATATCTTCTTACTCACAACTCCTATGAGATTTATTCAACTTCCTGGTTATTCTCCACTGATTAGTGGTTCCAAATAAAGCTTCTTAGATCGTGGTTCATCCTGATTTGATAATAATCATGAAGATATTGCCATATGTCCGAACAGGCTAATCTGGAATCATCTGGATAGAAAGTGGGATATCTTCTTACTCACAACTCCTATGAGATTTATTCAACTTCCTGGTTATTCTCCACTGATTAGTGGTTCCAAATAAAGCTTCTTAGATCCTGGTTCATCCTGGTTTGATAAGAATCATGAAGATAATGGCATATGTCTGAACAGGCTAATCTGGAATCATCTGGATAGAAGGTGGTATATCTTCTTGCTCACAACACTTATGAGATTTATTCAACTTCATGGTTATTCTCCACTGATTAGTGGTTCCAAATAAATCTTCTTAGATCGTGGTTCATCCTGGTTGGATAAGAAACATGAAGATATTGACATATGTCTGAACAGGCTAATCTGGAATCACTTGGATAGAAAGTGGTATATCTTCTTCCTCACAACTTCTATGAGATTAATTGAACTACCTGGTTATTCTCCACTGATTAGTGGTTCCAAATAAAGCTTCTTAAATCGTGGTTCATCCTGTTTTGATAATAATCATGAAGATATTGCCATATGTCCGAACAGGCTAATCTGGAATCATCTGGATAGAAAGTGGGATATCTTCTTACTCACAACTCCTATGAGATTTATTCAACTTCCTGGTTATTCTCCACTGATTAGTGGTTCCAAATAGAGCTTCTTAGATCCTGGTTCATCCTGGTTTGATAAGAATCATGAAGATAATGGCATATGTCCGAACAGGCTATTCTGGAATCATCTGGATAGAAGGTAGGATATCTTCTTGCTCAAAACACTTATGAGATTTATTCAACTTCCGGGTTATTCTCCACTGATTAGCGGTTCCAAATAAAGCTTCTTACATCGTGGTTCATTCTGGTTTGATAAGAATCATGAAGATATTGTCATATGTCCGAACAGGCTAATCTGGAATCATCTGGATAGAAGGTGGGATATCTTCTTCTTCACAACTCCTATGAGATTTATTCAACTTCCTGGTTATTCTCCACTGATTAGTGGTTCCAAATAAAGCTTCTTAAAGCGTGGTTCATCCTAGTTTGATAAGAAGCATGAAGATAATGGCATATGTCCGAACAGGCTAATCTGGAATCAATCGGATAGAAAGTGGGATATCTTCTTACTCAAAACTCCTATGATATTTATTCAACTTCCTGGTTATTCTCCACTGATTAGTGGTTCCAAATCAAGCTTCTTACATATTGGTTCATCCTGGTTTGATAAGAATCATGAAGATAATGGCATATGTCCGAACAGGCTATTCTGGAATCATCTGGATAGAAGGTAGGATATCTTCTTGCTCAATACACTTATGAGATTTATTCAACTTCCGGGTTATTCTCCACTGATTAGCGGTTCCAAATAAAGCTTCTTTACATCGTGGTTCATTCTGGTTTGATAAGAATCATGAAGATATTGCCATATGTCCGAACAGGCTAATCTGGAATCATCTGGATATAAGGTGGGATATCTTCTTCTTCACAACTCCTATGAGATTTATTCAACTTCCTGGTTATTCTCAACTGATTAGTGGTTCCAAATAAAGCTTCTTAGATCGTGGTTCATCCTGGTTTGATAAGAATCATGAAGATAATGGCCTATGTCCGAACAGTCTAATCTTGAATCACCTGGATAGAAAGTGGGATATCTTCTTACTCACAACTCCTATGAGATTTATTCAACTTCCTGGTTATTCTCCACTGATTAGTGGTTCCCAATCAAGCTTCTTACATATTGGTTCATCCTGGTTTGATAAGAATCATGAAGATAATGGCATATGTCCGAACAGGCTAATCTGGAATCATCTGGTTAGAAGGTGGTATATCTTCTTCCTCACAACTCCTATTAGATTTATTGAACTACCTGGTTATTCTCCACTGATTAGTGGTTCCCAATCAAGTTTCTTACATCGTGGTTCATCCTGTTTTGATAAGAATCATGAAGATATTGCCATATGTCCGAACAGACTAATCTGGAATAACCTGGATAGAAAGTGGGATATCTTCTTACTCACAACTCCTATGAGATTTATTCAACTTCCTGGTTATTCTCCACTGATTAGTGGTTCCAAATAAAGCTTCTTAGATCGTGGTTCATCCTGATTTGATAATAATCATGAAGATATTGCCATATGTCCGAACATGCTAATCTGGAATCACTTGGATAGAAAGTGGTATATCTTCTTCCTCACAACTTCTATGAGATTTATTGAACTACCTGGTTATTCTCCACTGATTAGTGGTTCCAAATAAAGCTTCTTAAATCGTGGTTCATCCTGTTTTGATAATAATCATGAAGATATTGCCATATGTCCGAACAGGCTAATCTGGAATCATCTGGATAGAAAGTGGGATATCTTCTTAGTCACAACTCCTATGAGATTTATTCAACTTCCTGGTTATTCTCCACTGATTAGTGGTTCCAAATAAAGCTTCTTAGATCATGGTTCATCCTGGTTCGATAAGAATCATGAAGCTATTGCCATAGGTCCGAACAGGCTAATCTGGAATCATCTGAATAGAAAGTGGGATATCTTCTTACTCACAACTCCTATGAGATTTATTTAACTTCCTGGTTATTCTCCACTGAATAGTGGTTCCAAATAAAGCTTCTTAGATAGTGGTTCATCTTGGTTTGATAAGAATCATGAAGATAATGGCATATGTCCGAACAGGCTAATCTGGAATCATCTGGATAGAAAGTGGGATATCTTCTTACTCACAACTCCTATGAGATTTATTCAACTTCCTGGTTATTCTCCACTGATTAGTGGTTCCCAATCAAGCTTTTTATATATTTGTTCATCCTGGTTTGATAAGAATCATGAAGATATTGCCATATGTCCGAACAGGCTAATCTGGAATCATCTGGATAGAAAGTGGGATATCTTCTTACTCACAACTCCTATGAGATTTATTCAACTTCCTGGTTATTCTCCACTGATTAGTGGTTCCAAATAAAGCTTTTTAAATCGTGGTTCATCCTAGTTTGATAAGAAGGATGAAGATAATGGCATATGTCCGAACAGGCTAATCTGGAATCATCTGGATAGAAAGTGGGATATCTTCTTACTCATAACTCCTATGATATTTATTCAACTTCCTGGTTATTCTCCACTGATTAGTGGTTCTAAATCAAGCTTCTTACATATTGGTTCATCCTGGTTTGATAAGAATCATGAAGATAATGGCATATGTCCGAACAGGCTAATCTGGAATCATCTGGATAGAAAGTGGGATATCTTCTTACTCACAACTCCTATGAGATTTATTCAACTTCCTGGTTATTCTCCACTGATTAGTGGTTCCAAATAAAGCTTCTTAGATCATGGTTCATCCTGGTTCGATAAGAATCATGAAGCTATTGCCATAGGTCCGAACAGGCTAATCTGGAATCATCTGGATAGAAAGTGGGATATCTTCTTACTCACAACTCCTATGAGATTTATTTAACTTCCTGGTTATTCTCCACTGAATAGTGGTTCCAAATAAAGCTTCTTAGATCATGGTTCGTCCTGGTTTGATAAGAATCATGAAGATAATGGCATATGTCCGAACAGGCTAATCTGGAATCATCTGGATAGAAGGTGGGATATCTTCTTACTCACAACAGTTATGAAATTTATTCAACTTCCTGGTTATTCTCCACTGATTATTGGTTCCCAATCAAGCTTCTTACATCGTGGTTCATCCTGGTTTGATAAGAATCATGAAGATAATGGCATATGTCCGAACAGGCTAATCTGGAATCATCTGGGTAGAAGGTGGGATATCTTCTTCTTCACAACTCCTATGAGATTTATTCAATTTCCTGGTTATTCTCAACTGATTAGTGGTTCCAAATAAAGCTTCTTAGATCGTGGTTCATCCTGGTTTGATAAGAATCATGAAGATAATGGCCTATGTCCGAACAGGCTAATCTGGAATCACCTGGATAGAAAGTGGGATATCTTCTTACTCACAACTCCTATGAGATTTATTCAACTTCCTGGTTATTCTCCACTGATTAGTGGTTCCCAATCAAGCTTCTTACATATTGGTTCATCCTGGTTTGATAAGAATCATGAAGATAATGGCATATGTCCGAACAGGCTAATCTGGAATCATCTGGTTAGAAGGTGGTATATCTTCTTCCTCACAACTCCTATTAGATTTATTGAACTACCTGGTTATTCTCCACTGATTCGTGGTTCCCAATCAAGTTTCTTACATCGTGGTTCATTCTGTTTTGATAAGAATCATGAAGATATTGCCATATGTCCGAACAGGCTAATCTGGAATAACCTGGATAGAAAGTAGGATATCTTCTTACTCACAACTCCTATGAGATTTATTCAACTTCCGGGTTATTCTCCACTGATTAGCGGTTCCAAATAAAGCTTCTTACATCGTGGTTCATTCTGGTTTGATAAGAATCATGAAGATATTGCCATATGTCCGAACAGGCTAATCTGGAATCATCTGGATAGAAGGTGGGATATCTTCTTCTTCACAACTCCTATGAGATTTATTCAACTTCCTGGTTATTCTCAACTGATTAGTGGTTCCAAATAAAGCTTCTTAGATCGTGGTTCATCCTGGTTTGATAAGAATCATGAAGATAATGGCCTATGTCCGAACAGGCTAATCTGGAATCACCTGGATAGAAAGTGGGATATCTTCTTACTCACAACTCCTATGAGATTTATTCAACTTCCTGGTTATTATCCACTGATTAGTGGTTCCCAATCAAGCTTCTTACATATTGGTTCATCCTGGTTTGATAAGAATCATGAAGATAATGGCATATGTCCGAACAGGCTAATCTGGAATCATCTGGTTAGAAGGTGGTATATCTTCTTCCTCACAACTCCTATTAGATTTATTGAACTACCTGGTTATTCTCCACTGATTAGTGGTTCCCAATCAAGTTTCTTACATCGTGGTTCATCCTGGTTTGATAAGAATCATGAAGATATTGCCATATGTCCGAACAGGCTAATCTGGAATCATCTGGATAGAAAGTGGGATATCTTCTTACTCACAACTCCTATGAGATTTATTCAACTTCCTGGTTATTCTCCACTGATTAGTGGTTCCAAATAAAGCTTTTTAAATCGTGGTTCATCCTAGTTTGATAAGAAGCATAAAGATAATGGCATATGTCCGAACAGGCTAATCTGGAATCATCTGGATAGAAAGTGGGATATCTTCTTCCTCACAACTTCTATGAGATTTATTGAACTACCTGGTTATTCTCCACTGATTAGTGGTTCCAAATAAAGCTTCTTAAATCGTGGTTCATCCTGTTTTGATAATAATCATGAAGATATTGCCATATGTCCGAACAGGCTAATCTGGAATCATCTGGATAGAAAGTGAGATATCTTCTTACTCACAACTCCTATGAGATTTATTCAACTTCCTGGTTATTCTCCACTGATTAGTGGTTCCAAATAAAGCTTCTTAGATCATGGTTCATCCTGGTTCGATAAGAATCATGAAGCTATTGCCATAGGTCCGAACAGGCTAATCTGGAATCATCTGGATAGAAAGTGGGATATCTTCTTACTCACAACTCTTATGAGATTTATTTAACTTCCTGGTTATTCTCCACTGAATAGTGGTTCCAAATAAAGCTTCTTAGATAGTGGTTCATCTTGGTTTGATAAGAATCATGAAGATAATGGCATATGTCCGAACATGCTAATCTGGAATCATCTGGATAGAAAGTGGGATATCTTCTTACTCACAACTCCTATGAGATTTATTCAACTTCCTGGTTATTCTCCACTGATTAGTGGTTCCCAATCAAGCTTTTTATATATTTGTTCATCCTGGTTTGATAAGAATCATGAAGATATTGCCATATGTCCGAACAGGCTAATCTGGAATCATCTGGATAGAAAGTGGGATATCTTCTTACTCACAACTCCTATGAGATTTATTCAACTTCCTGGTTATTCTCCACTGATTAGTGGTTCCAAATAAAGCTTTTTAAATCGTGGTTCATCCTAGTTTGATAAGAAGCATGAAGATAATGGCATATGTCCGAACAGGCTAATCTGGAATCATCTGGATAGAAAGTGGGATATCTTCTTACTCATAACTCCTATGATATTTATTCAACTTCCTGGTTATTCTCCACTGATTAGTGGTTCCAAATCAAGCTTCTTACATATTGGTTCATCCTGGTTTGATAAGAATCATGAAGATAATGGCATATGTCCGAACAGGCTAATCTGGAATCATCTGGATAGAAGGTAGGATATCTTCTTGCTCACAACACATATGAGATTTATTCAACTTCCTGGTTATTCTCTACTGATTAGCGGTTCCAAATAAAGCTTCTTACATCGTGGTTCATTCTGGTTTGATAAGAATCATGAAGATATTGCCATATGTCCGAACAGGCTAATCTGGAATCTTCTGGATAGAAATTGGGATATCTTCTTACTCACAACTCCTATGAGATTTATTCAACTTCCTGGTTATTCTCCACTGATTAGTGGTTCCAAATAAAGCTTCTTAGATCATGGTTCGTCCTGGTTTGATAAGAATCATGAAGATAATGGCATATGTCCGAACAGGCTAATCTGGAATCATCTGGATAGAAGGTGGGATATCTTCTTACTCACAACAGTTATGATATTTATTCAACTTCCTGGTTATTCTCCACTGTTTATTGGTTCCCAATCAAGCTTCTTACATCGTGCTTCATCCTGGTTTGATAAGAATCATGAAGATAATGGCATATGTCCGAACAGGCTAATCTGGAATCATCTGGGTAGAAGGTGGGATATCTTCTTCTTCACAACTCCGATGAGATTTATTCAATTTCCTGGTTATTCTCAACTGATTAGTGGTTCCAAATAAAGCTTCTTAGATCGTGGTTCATCCTGGTCTGATAAGAATCATGAAGATAATGGCCTATGTCCGAACAGGCTAATCTGGAATCACCTGGATAAAAAGTGGGATATCTTCTTACTCACAACTCCTATGAGATTTATTCAACTTCCTGGTTATTCTCCACTGATTAGTGGTTCCCAATCAAGCTTCTTACATATTGGTTCATCCTGGTTTGATAAGAATCATGAAGATAATGGCATATGTCCGAACAGGCTAATCTGGAATCATCTGGTTAGAAGGTGGTATATCTTCTTCCTCACAACTCCTATTAGATTTATTGAACTACCTGGTTATTCTCCACTGATTCGTGGTTCCCAATCAAGTTTCTTACATCGTGGTTCATCCTGTTTTGATAAGAATCATGAAGATATTGCCATATGTCCGAACAGGCTAATCTGGAATAACCTGGATAGAAAGTAGGATATCTTCTTACTCACAACTCCTATGAGATTTATTCAACTTCCTGGTTATTCTCCACTGATTTGTGGTTCCAAATAAAGATCCTTAGATCGTGGTTCATCCTGATTTGATAATAATCATGAAGATATTGCCATATGTCCGAACAGGCTAATCTGGAATCATCTGGATAGAAAGTGGGATATCTTCTTACTCACAACTCCTATGAGATTTATTCAACTTCCTGGTTATTCTCCACTGATTAGTGGTTCCAAATAAAGCTTCTTAGATCCTGGTTCATCCTGGTTTGATAAGAATCATGAAGATAATGGCATATGTCTGAACAGGCTAATCTGGAATCATCTGGATAGAAGGTGGGATATCTTCTTGCTCACAACACTTATGAGATTTATTCAACTTCATGGTTATTCTCCACTTATTAGTGGTTCCAAATAAATCTTCTTAGATCGTGGTTCATCCTGGTTGGATAAGAAACATGAAGATATTGACATATGTCTGAACAGGCTAATCTGGAATCACTTGGATAGAAAGTGGTATATCTTCTTCCTCACAACTTCTATGAGATTAATTGAACTACCTGGTTATTCTCCACTGATTAGTGGTTCCAAATAAAGCTTCTTAAATCGTGGTTCATCCTGTTTTGATAATAATCATGAAGATATTGCCATATGTCCGAACAGGCTAATCTGGAATCATCTGGATAGAAAGTGGGATATCTTCTTACTCACAACTCCTATGAGATTTATTCAACTTCCTGGTTATTCTCCACTGATTAGTGGTTCCAAATAAAGCTTCTTAGATCCTGGTTCATCCTGGTTTGATAAGAATCATGAAGATAATGGCATATGTCCGAACAGGCTAATCTGGAATCATCTGGATAGAAGGTGGGATATCTTCTTGCTCACAAACTTATGAGATTTATTCGACTTCCTGGTTATTCTCCACTGATTAGTGGTTCCAAATAAAGCTTCTTAGATCGTGGTTCATCCTGGTTTGATAAGAATCATGAAGCTATTGCAATAGGTCCGAACAGGCTAATCTGGAATCATCTGGATAGAAAGTGGGATATCTTCTTACTCACAACTCCTATGAGATTTAATTAACTTCCTGGTTATTCTCCACTGAATAGTGGTTCCAAATAATGCTTCTTAGATCGTGGTTCATCCTGGTTTGATAAGAATCATGAGGATAATGGCATATGTCCGAACAGGCAAATCTGGAATCATCTGGATAGAAAGTGGGATATCTTCTTACTCACAACTCCTATGAGATTTATTCAACTTCCTGGTTATTGTCCACTTATTAGTGGTTCCAAATAAAGCTTCTTAGATCGTGGTTTATCCTGGTCTGATAAGAATCATGAAGATAATGGCATATGTCCGAACATGCTAATCTAGAATCATCTCGATAGAAGGTGGAATATCTTCTTGCTCACAACACTTATGAGATTTATTCAACTTCCTGGTTATTCTCCACTGATTAGTGGTTCCCAATCAAGCTTCTTACATATTGGTTCATCCTGGTTTGATAAGAATCATGAAGATAATGGCATATGTCCGAACAGGCTAATCTGGAATCATCTGGTTAGAAGGTGGTATATCTTCTTCCTCACAACTCCTATTAGATTTATTGAACTACCTGGTTATTCTCCACTGATTCGTGGTTCCCAATCAAGTTTCTTACATCGTGGTTCATCCTGTTTTGATAAGAATCATGAAGATATTGCCATATGTCCGAACAGGCTAATCTGGAATAACCTGGATAGAAAGTAGGATATCTTCTTACTCACAACTCCTATGAGATTTATTCAACTTCCTGGTTATTCTCCACTGATTTGTGGTTCCAAATAAAGATCCTTAGATCGTGGTTCATCCTGATTTGATAATAATCATGAAGATATTGCCATATGTCCGAACAGGCTAATCTGGAATCATCTGGATAGAAAGTGGGATATCTTCTTACTCACAACTCCTATGAGATTTATTCAACTTCCTGGTTATTCTCCACTGATTAGTGGTTCCAAATAAAGCTTCTTAGATCCTGGTTCATCCTGGTTTGATAAGAATCATGAAGATAATGGCATATGTCTGAACAGGCTAATCTGGAATCATCTGGATAGAAGGTGGGATATCTTCTTGCTCACAACACTTATGAGATTTATTCAACTTCATGGTTATTCTCCACTTATTAGTGGTTCCAAATAAATCTTCTTAGATCGTGGTTCATCCTGGTTGGATAAGAAACATGAAGATATTGACATATGTCTGAACAGGCTAATCTGGAATCACTTGGATAGAAAGTGGTATATCTTCTTCCTCACAACTTCTATGAGATTAATTGAACTACCTGGTTATTCTCCACTGATTAGTGGTTCCAAATAAAGCTTCTTAAATCGTGGTTCATCCTGTTTTGATAATAATCATGAAGATATTGCCATATGTCCGAACAGGCTAATCTGGAATCATCTGGATAGAAAGTGGGATATCTTCTTACTCACAACTCCTATGAGATTTATTCAACTTCCTGGTTATTCTCCACTGATTAGTGGTTCCAAATAAAGCTTCTTAGATCCTGGTTCATCCTGGTTTGATAAGAATCATGAAGATAATGGCATATGTCCGAACAGGCTAATCTGGAATCATCTGGATAGAAGGTGGGATATCTTCTTGCTCACAAACTTATGAGATTTATTCGACTTCCTGGTTATTCTCCACTGATTAGTGGTTCCAAATAAAGCTTCTTAGATCGTGGTTCATCCTGGTTTGATAAGAATCATGAAGCTATTGCAATAGGTCCGAACAGGCTAATCTGGAATCATCTGGATAGAAAGTGGGATATCTTCTTACTCACAACTCCTATGAGATTTAATTAACTTCCTGGTTATTCTCCACTGAATAGTGGTTCCAAATAATGCTTCTTAGATCGTGGTTCATCCTGGTTTGATAAGAATCATGAGGATAATGGCATATGTCCGAACAGGCAAATCTGGAATCATCTGGATAGAAAGTGGGATATCTTCTTACTCACAACTCCTATGAGATTTATTCAACTTCCTGGTTATTGTCCACTTATTAGTGGTTCCAAATAAAGCTTCTTAGATCGTGGTTTATCCTGGTCTGATAAGAATCATGAAGATAATGGCATATGTCCGAACATGCTAATCTAGAATCATCTCGATAGAAGGTGGAATATCTTCTTGCTCACAACACTTATGAGATTTATTAAACTTCCTGCTTATTCTCCACATATTAGTGGTTCCAAATAAAGCTTCTTAGATCGTGGTTCATCCTGGTTTGATAAGAATCATGAGGATATTGCCATATGTCCGAACAGGCTAATCTGGAATCATCTGGATGGAAAGTGGGATATCTTCTTACTCACAACTCCTATGAGATTTATTCAACTTCCTGGTTATTCTAAACTTATTAGTGGTTCCAAATAAAGCTTCTTAGATCCTGTTTCATCCTGGTTTGATAAGAATCATGAAGATAATGGCATATGTCTGAACAGGCTAATCTGGAATCATCTGGATAGAAGGTGGGATATCTTCTTGCTCACAACACTTATGAGATTTATTCAACTTCCTGGTTATTCTCCACTGATTATTGGTTCCAAATAAAGCTTCTTTGATCATGGTTCATCCTGGTTCGATAAGAATCATGAAGCTTTTGCCATAGGTCCGAACAGGCTAATCTGGAATCATCTGGATAGAAAGTGGGATATCTTCTTACTCACAACTCCTATGAGATTTATTTAACTTCCTGGTTATTCTCCACTGAATAGTGGTTCCAAATAAAGCTTCTTAGATCGTGGTTCATCCTAGTTTGATAAGAATCATGAAGATAATGGCATATGTCCGAACAGGCTAATCTGGAATCATCTGGATAGAAAGTGAGATATCTTCTTACTCACAACTCCTATGAGATTTATTCAACTTCCTGGTTATTCTCCACTGATTAGTGGTTCCAAATAAAGCTTCTTAGATCATGGTTCATCCTGGTTTGATAAGAATCATGAAGCTATTGCCATAGGTCCGAACAGGCTAATCTGGAATCATCTGGATAGAAAGTGGGATATCTTCTTACTCACAACTCCTATGAGATTTATTTAACTTCCTGGTTATTCTCCACTGAATAGTTGTTCTAAATAAAGCTTCTTAGATCGTTGTTCATCCTGGTTTGATAAGAATCATGAAGATATTGCCATATGTCCGAACAGGCTAATCTGGAATCATCTGGATAGAAAGTGGGATATCTTCTTACTCACAACTCCTATGAGATTTATTCAACTTACTGATTATTCTCCACTGATTAGTGGTTCCAAATAAAGCATCTTAGATCCTGGTTCATCCTGGTTTGATAAGAATCATGAAGATAATGGCATATGTCCGAACAGGCTAATCTGGAATCATCTGGATAGAAGATGGGATATCTTCTTGCTCACAACACTTATGAGATTTATTCAACTTCCTGGTTATTCTATACTGATTAGTGGTTCCAAATAAAGCTTCTTAGATCGTGGTTCATCCTGGTTTGATAAGAATCATGAAGCTATTGCCATAGGTCCGAACAGGCTAATCTGGAATCATCTGGATAGAAAGTGGGATATCTTCTTACTCACAACTCCTATGAGATTTATTCAACTTCCTGGTTATTGTCCACTGATTAGTGGTTCCAAATAAAGCTTCTTAGATCGTGGTTAATCCTTGTCTGATAAGAATCATGAAGATAATGGCATATGTCCGAACAGGCTAATCTAGAATCATCTGGATAGAAGGTGGAATATCTTCTTGCTCACAATACTTATGAGATTTATTCAACTTCCTGGTTATTCTCCACTGATTAGTGGTTCCAAATAAAGCTTCTTAGATCGTGGTTCATCCTGGTTTGATAAAAATCATGAGGATATTGCCATATGTCCGAACATGCTAATCTGGAATAATCTGGATAGAAAGTGGGATATCTTCTTACTCACAACTCCTATGAGATTTATTCAACTTCCTGGATATTGTGCACTGATTAGTGGTTCCAAATAAAGCTTCTTAGATCGTGGTTAATCCTTGTCTGATAAGAATCATGAAGATAATGGCATATGTCCGAACATGCTAATCTGGAATCATCTGGATAGAAGGTGTGATATCTTCTTGCTCACAACACTTATGAGATTTATTCAACTTCCTGGTTATTCTCCACTGATTAGTTGTTCCGAATAAAGCTTCTTAGATCATGGTTCATCCTGGTTCGATAAGAATCATGAAGCTATTGCCATAGGTCCGAACAGGGTAATCTGGAATCATCTGGATAGAAAGTGGGATATCTTCTTACTCACAACTCCTATGAGATTTATTCAACTTCCTGGTTATTCTCCACTGAATAGTGGTTCCAAATAAAGCTTCTTAGATCGTGGTCATCCTGGTTTGATAAGAATCATGAAGATAATGGCATATGTCCGAACAGGCTAATCTGGAATCATCTGGATTGAAAGTGGGATATCTTCTTACTCACAACACTTATGAGATTTATTCAACTTCCTGGTTATTCTCCACTGATTAGTGGTTCCAAATAAAGCTTCTTAGATCGTTGTTCATCCTGGTTTGATAATAATCATGAAGATATTGCCATATGTCGAACAGGCTAATCTAGAATCATCTGGATAGAAAGTGGGATATCTTCTTACTCACAACTCCTATGAGATTTATTCAACTTCCTGGTTATTCGCCACTGATTAGGGGTTCCAAATAAAGCTTCTTAGATCGTGGTTCATCCTGGTTTGATAAGAATCATGAAGATAATGGCATATGTCCGAACAGGCTAATCTGGAATCATCTGGATAGAAGGTGGGATATCTTCTTACTCACAACAGTTATGAGATTTATTCAACTTCCTGGTTATTCTCCACTGATTAGTGGTTCCAAATAAACTTCTTAGATCGTGGTTCATCCTGGTTTGATAAGAATCATGAAGATAATGGCATATGTCCGAACATGCTAATCTGGAATCATCTGGATAGAAGGTGGGATATCTTCTTGCTCACAACACTTATAAGATTTATTCAACTTCCTGGTTATTCTCCACTGATTAGTGGTTCCCAATCAAGCTTCTTACATATTGGTTCATCCTGGTTTGATAAGAATCATGAAGATATTGCCATGTGTCCGAACAGACTAATCTGGAATCATCTGGATAGAAAGTGGAATATGTTCTTACTCACAACTCCTATGAGATTTATTTAACTTCCTGGTTATTCTCCACTGATTAGTGGTTCCAAATAAAGCTTCTTAGATCGTGGTTCATCCTAGTTTGATAAGAATCATGAAGATAATGGCATATGTCCGAACAGGCTAATCTGGAATCATCTGGATAGAAGGTGGGATATCTTCTTGCTCACAACACTTATGAGATTTATTCAACTTCCTGGTTATTCTCCACTGATTAGTGGTTCCAAATAAAGCTTCTTAGATCGTGGTTCATGCTGGTTTGATAAGAATCATGAGGATATTGCCATATGTCCGAACGGGCTAATCTGGAATCACCTGGATAGAAAGTTGGATATGTTCTTACTCACAACTCCTATGAGATTTATTCAACTTCCTGGTTATTCTCCACTTATTAGTGTTTCCAAATAAAGCTTCTTACATATTGGTTCATCCTGGTTTGATAAGAATCATGAAGATAATGGCATATGTCCGAACATGCTAATCTGGAATCATCTGGATAGAAGGTGGGATATCTTCTTGCTCACAACACTTATAAGATTTATTCAACTTCCTGGTTATTCTCCACTGATTAGTGGTTCCCAATAAAGCTTCTTACATATTGGTTCATCCTGGTTTGATAAGAATCATGAAGATATTGCCATATGTCCGAACAGGCTAATCTGGAATCATCTGGATAGAAAGTGGAATATGTTCTTACTCACAACTCCTATGAGATTTATTCAACTTCCTGGTTATTCTCCACTGATTAGTGGTTCCAAATAAAGCTTCTTAGATCGTGGTTCATCCTAGTTTGATAAGAATCATGAAGATAATGGCATATGTCCGAACATGCTAATCTGGAATCATCTGGATAGAAGGTGGGATATCTTCTTGCTCACAACACTTATGAGATTTATTCAACTTCCTGGTTATTCTCCACTGATTAGTGGTTCCAAATAAAGCTTCTTAGATCGTGGTTCATGCTGGTTTGATAAGAATCATGAGGATATTGCCATATGTCCGAACGGGCTAATCTGGAATCACCTGGATAGAAAGTTGGATATGTTCTTACTCACAACTCCTATGAGATTTATTCAACTTCCTGGTTATTCTCCACTGATTAGTGTTTCCAAATAAAGCTTCTTACATATTGGTTCATCCTGGTTTGATAAGAATCATGAAGATAATGGCATATGTCCGAACATGCTAATCTGGAATCATCTGGATAGAAGGTGGGATATCTTCTTGCTTACAACACTTATAAGATTTATTCAACTTCCTGGTTATTCTCCACTGATTAGTGGTTCCCAATAAAGCTTCTTACATATTGGTTCATCCTGGTTTGATAAGAATCATGAAGATATTGCCATATGTCCGAACAGGCTAATCTGGAATTATCTGGATAGAAAGTGGAATATGTTCTTACTCACAACTCCTATGAGATTTATTCAACTTCCTGGTTATTCTCCACTGATTAGTGGTTCCAAATAAAGCTTCTTAGATCGTGGTTCATCCTAGTTTGATAAGAATCATGAAGATAATGGCATATGTCCGAACAGGCTAATCTGGAATCATCTGGATAGAAGGTGGGATATCTTCTTGCTCACAACACTTATGAGATTTATTCAACTTCCTGGTTATTCTCCACTGATTAGTGGTTCCAAATAAAGCTTCTTAGATCGTGGTTCATGCTGGTTTGATAAGAATCATGAGGATATTGCCATATGTCCGAACGGGCTAATCTGGAATCACCTGGATAGAAAGTTGGATATGTTCTTACTCATAACTCCTATGAGATTTATTCAACTTCCTGGTTATTCTCCACTGATTATTGTTTCCAAATAAAGCTTCTTAAATCGTGGTTCATCCTGGTTTGATAAGAATCATGAAGATAATGGCATATGTCCAAAAAGGCTAATCTGGAATCATCTGGATAGAAGGTGGGATATCTTCTTACTCACAACAGTTATGAGATTTATTCAACTTCCTGGTTATTCTCCACTGATTAGTGGTTCCAAATAAAGCTTCTTAGATCGTGGTTCATCCTGGTTTGATAAGAATCATGAAGATAATGGCATATGTCCGAACATGCTAATCTGGAATCATCTGGATAGAAGGTGGGATATCTTCTTGCTCACAACACTTATAAAATTTATTCAACTTCCTGGTTATTCTCCACTGATTAGTGGTTCCCAATCAAGCTTCTTGCATATTGGTTCATCCTGGTTTGATAAGAATCATGAAGATATTGCCCTATGTCCGAACATGCTAATCTGGAATCATCTGGATAGAAAGTGGAATATGTTCTTACTCACAACTCCTATGAGATTTATTCAACTTCCTGGTTATTCTCCACTGATTAGTGGTTCCAAATAAAGCTTCTTAGATCGTGGTTCATCCTAGTTTGATAAGAATCATGAAGATAATGGCATATGTCCGAACAGGCTAATCTGGAATCATCTGGATAGAAGGTGGGATATCTTCTTGCTCACAACACTTATGAGATTTATTCAACTTCCTGGTTATTCTCCACTGATTAGTGGTTCCAAATAAAGCTTCTTAGATCGTGGTTCATGCTGGTTTGATAAGAATCATGAGGATATTGCCATATGTCCGAACGGGCTAATCTGGAATCACCTGGATAGAAAGTTGGATATGTTCTTACTCATAACTCCTATGAGATTTATTCAACTTCCTGGTTATTCTCCACTGATTAGTGTTTCCAAATAAAGCTTCTTAAATCGTGGTTCATCCTGGTTTGATAAGAATCATGAAGATAATGGCATATGTCCAAAAAGGCTAATCTGGAATCATCTGGATAGAAGGTGGGATATCTTCTTACTCACAACAGTTATGAGATTTATTCAACTTCCTGGTTATTCTCCACTGATTAGTGGTTCCAAATAAAGCTTCTTAGATCGTGGTTCATCCTGGTTTGATAAGAATCATGAAGATAATGGCATATGTCCGAACATGCTAATCTGGAATCATCTGGATAGAAGGTGGGATATCTTCTTGCTCACAACACTTATAAAATTTATTCAACTTCCTGGTTATTCTCCACTGATTAGTGGTTCCCAATCAAGCTTCTTGCATATTGGTTCATCCTGGTTTGATAAGAATCATGAAGATATTGCCATATGTCCGAACAGGCTAATCTGGAATCATCTGGATAGAAAGTGGAATATGTTCTTACTCACAAATCCTTTGAGATTTATTCAACTTCCTGGTTATTCTCCACTGATTAGTGGTTCCAAATAAAGCTTCTTAGATCGTGGTTCATCCTAGTTTGATAAGAATTGTTTGAGGTGAGTTTGGTCAACAGAAAGTAAAAGAACTCAAGAGTGGGATGAACAGAGACGTTTTATTAGAGTCGGAATAACGAGGGTACAAGAGTAAGAAAGCCGGCTAGTCGATGCTCGGTAAGCTCCTAGCCGGAAGTACAAGAGAAAGCGGCGAGATACAAAGAGAGTAATGGAAACCCTAATCTAGCCGCAAGTCTGTGTGTCTAAGTGGTCATACCCTTCCTTCCTGTCCTCAACTCCTTATATAGTCCCTTAGGTCGGTTAGTCTTGACCTAATTCGCCCCCTTTGGTCATGGGCCTTTCGATATACAAGCCCAATCGCAATGACTGTTCAGCCCGAGCTGTTTGGTCGCTCTCTTCGGCTACTCGTCCTCTAGCTAAAGCAGTCACGAGCCGAGTCAGGGCTCGTCGGGAGCCGGCTCCGAGCCGATCGTCCTCTCATCGATAGTAATGGGCCTCCTGTTCGGTGGGCCTTGTGGGTGGTGACAATCCATCCCCAACAATAAGTCCCCCCCTAGTTCATTGTCGAGTCGAGTAAACGATCGTCATGAACTAGTTGTTTTAGGGCTCGAAGAACGGGAGGCTTGTTGCTGACTTCGATGACTCCTCCGGAAATCGTTTGGCGAAAGGAACCTCTAATCCGCCGTTGCGAGAGGTCGAACCTCTGCTGTTCGGTATAAATCGTCGAAATTGGTACCGAACAACGATCCCTTTAACCGGGAATTCGATTGTATTTGGTTTGTGATGTGACGCTGAACCGTCGTCGGTTTTGGCGAGGAAGCCGAACCGTTGCTAGGTTTTGGATCGAGAAGCCGAAACGTCGCCAGGTTTTTGGATCGGGAAGCCGAAGCGTCGCTAGGTCTTTGGACCTGGAAGCCGAAACGTCGCCAGGTTTTTGGATCGGGAAGCCGAAGCGTCGCTAGGTCTTTGGACCGGGAAGCCGAAACGTCGCGCTTGAGATCGACGCGCGAGCCCGTCTAGAGGCCCATTTAGGCCCGTTTAGGGCTAATTATGGCACCTCGTTGAGCGAGTGCCCCCTTCCCTATAAATAAGAGATCTGCCTTGAGATCTCTCATTCTTCCGCAGTCTTCAGGTACTTTCTCTCTCTCTCTAAGTCGCTTCTCTCTCTTTCTTCTGCTCTCGTTTTTATCACTTACTCGGTATGTCGACAAGTAAGAAACTTTCACGGGGACAAAAAGGCAAGATGCGCGCGGCTTCGTCGGGATCCAGTGACGACTTAGAGACGGTCCGTAGTTCTGAGGGAAGCCAAGAGGCGGTTCATCGCGAAGCGATGATGGATACGGAGAACTTGAGTCGTGCGCAGCGCGTCCTGATCTCGGAATCGATGGTGCAATCGCGGAGGGACGACGACGGTCGCGATCATACTGACGATCAGATGATCCCAATAAGCTTTTATCCGGGGAATATCTTCGAGAAGCAGCCTCCGCTTGATCGGGAGCGTGTACGTCCTTCGGTCGTCGAAGGCCAGGACTGGCGGGGTGTCGTGAAGACGAGATCGACCGTCGAGTCGGTGACAAGACTTCTGCGGGCTCGCGACGCGGCGGGGGTTACGTTTATAATTCCGAGGAGCGACCAGCGGCCTTGGTCTCCTCCGAAGGGGTACCAATGCGTATACGAGTCGTATTTTGAGGGCAACACCAAGCTATGGTTTCCGATTCCTCGACTCATCACCGCGTTTACGATGCGCCGGGGAGCCGCCCTTAGTCAGTTTCTGAACGGTGCGTGGCGGCTGGCCGTCGCACTGACGATTATCGGGGCGGAAGCCGGTGTTCCTCTCAATGTTCGAGCTTTCGAGGAGCTAGTGTCGGCGAAGATGAAGGGCGGACTGATTTCGTTGAAGATCCGTCCCAATTATAATGTGGTGACCGGTTACCCAAATAAGACGAATAATTGGCAGCGATCCTACTTCTACGTCAAATCCGACAGGACTGCGTTCGAAGAACCGCTGAAGACCGGCTATCGCGTTTTATGGACCCGAGAGATGGGTATAGACTACCCGTCAGTTCCGTTTTCCATTTCTCGTAATCTAACTCCTGTTCGTCTTTCTTTGCAGTTGGTCTTCCCCGTAGAGTACGAGGAGGACTTTTTGGAGAGCGCGCGTCTGATCGCATCGCAGAAACAGGATCATTGGGATAAGTTCTCCTATCAGAGGATTAGTCGATCAGTTGGGTGGATTAGCCAACGTAAGTCCTTTCTTTTGCGGCTTCCTCTGCTCCATGCATATTTTGCTATAGAATCTGATTTCTCTTTTACTCGTCACAGAGGTCTGGCATTCGGATACGATCCCCATTGTCACGAAGAAGACGAAGAGGCTCAATTTGTTCAATTCGGCCGAGCAGAGAGAAATAAATCGAGCAAGAGCGATGAGGGCTTTGCCGAATTTGAGTCTGGTGGTTGGGAGGAAAGCCGGCTTCGCGAAGAAGCCGCAGCCCGATACCGCGGGTTCGCCTGATCTTGGAGATCCGAGCGTGACCGAGTCGGACGCTGATGCTCAGTTGGTGAGGAAAACCAACAGAAAAAGGCCGCGCGAGGAGGAAGGCGCGACCGCCGAGGAAGCGAACGTTGATGCTGGCTCTCCAGGAGGACACTCTGGATCGGAGAGGGAAAAGAAGAAGGCGAGGGGTGATCCTTTCGCGATTCGATCCTCGTCCGTTGAAGAAGGCGAGCTCAAGGATCTGGTGCCGAGTGGTGGTTCCAAAGATGAGGTGGTCCCCGAATCGCAGCCTGCTGGCAGCCGCGACGAAGATCCGCCGGCGGCTTCGCCAAAGGCCAAAAAGAAAGACAAGAAGAAGAAGAGGAAGAAGAGAGCCGCCGAAGTGATTCCTCGAGGTTCTTCCGAGGAGCTGGATGACGAGCAGGTGGATGCTACCCGTTCCGGGGAGTCGCTGGTCCCGGGGTGCGAGGACGTGCAGGGTGAATCCGCTCCTCAGGTCGCCGAAGGGACCGTTGTCGTCTCAAAAAAGAGGAGGAAGAAGAAGAAGAGTTGTCCGGACAAGGTCTCCTTCTCCTACGATCGCGAGGGCCCTTTAGTGCATGACGAACAGGAGTGCGGTCGTCTGGTTTGTCAGTTCAGGGGAGATCGAGGCGAGCTGCCGCCGGTCAAGGACTTGATCTTCAAGGAAGAATACAACTTTGCCTCCCGTACTTCCATAATGGTAAATCGGGTTTCTGACCCCATCGCTTTCTCTTTCCATTTGTTTGCTGACGTTGCTTATTTTCGCTCGTTATGCAGAGTCACGGGGACTGGAACGTCCTAGTCAGGAAATACGATGAGGAGCTGAAAGGAGCGTTCGAGATGATTCGTAAGCAGAAAGGGACCAATAAACGCGCGACCCGGGCTCTGAAGGATGCAGTTCGTGAAAAGGACGAGGGGGTTGCTCGGGAAGAGGCGTTGAAGAAGGAGCTTGACGAGCAGAGAGAGATCATGGCGACCGAACTGGCGTCTGCCCGGAAGCTGGTGAAGCAGGCGGAGGAAGAGAAAGCCATGATGCGGAAGAGAAACGCCGAATTGCAGGGCAAGAACGCGACCCTTGAGAAGCAGGCGGTCGCTGCGTCTTTGGAATATTCCAGGGAGATGGATCGTCTGAGGGAATCTCGTAAGCTCGAGGTCACCCATGAACGAATCCGTGTAATGGCGGCGATGACCGGAAAATGCTCCCGACGCTTCAGGAATATTCAGGATTGGGAGAAGCGCCGTGATGAGTTCGAGGACGCGCGGTGTATGCTCGGCCAAGTGCGCGGAATGCGAGATTGCCTTGAGGCCTTGAAGGAATCGGGGAAGGATATCCCGCAGGAGACCATCGATACGTACGCCGATTTGGAGAAGTACTATGATGGGGAGACGGTTCGTCTGGAGGTAGGCGTGATTCCGGACTCGGATCTGACCTTATCTCCTTTGGTGCTGGAATCTCGGTTCGTGATCGAGGAAATCCTCGAGAAGGTTGACAAACATGGGTCGAATCTTGAACTGATCGATTCCGAGGCTGCGAAAGCGCTCCGATCCCCGAGTGATGGATTTATTAGGGATCTCCTCGACACGGTAAAATCCCCTTCTCGTCCCGATGCCGCTCTTCCTATCCAGGAGACTGCTCTGGTTCCCGACAGAAGTGCAGCCGAAGCGGGTCCGAAGGCGCCTGACGCCGGCATCCCGGAGAAGCTTGTCACGATCTTCGACACGTCGTCCCTTGGGACTTCAGACCCTGATGCGAGCGAGGGTCTCTCGGATCCGAACCGCGAGATTAGGCTCGCTTCTCCTCCGAGGAAGGACCAAGGCGCTGGTTCGGACGTTCCTGAGAAGAAGGACCCCCCTGCTGAGGGATGATCTTATATGTTTGTTGTATCTGTTTTTCGGCCTTTCGGCCTTGTTTGTTTAAAACTTATTTTCTTTTCTCGGCTAAGGCCTTCGATGGTGGGGTTAGGAGAGGTCTTCATAATGAGCTTGAACTGGATAGATGGAGAGTAAAAGATGTGTAATATGTTATAGCTGGACCCGGTGAAGGGTTGCCTACGTACCCCGAAAGGGGATCAAGCCAATCGTAGTTCTACAACGAAAGGTCACAAGTGCTTAGAAGAAAGCATGTGATTTGGTGTTTCTCTCTAGAAAGTGAGAAGTGAGGCAAGAGATCAAAAAGAGGATCCTTCTCAACGAGGGGATGCCTCCTTATTTATAGAAGGATGAGGTCTAGGGTTTTCCTAGTCACCTCCTTTTAAATGGGCTGAGCCCATTATCTTATAGGCCTTGTTGGGGGTAAAACTCATGTCCAACAGTAAGCCCCCCTAGTTCGTTGAGAGATATGAAGTTGATCTCTGCGAATTTTACGAAGAGGTTTATAAGACAATGGACTCAGCACATTTACATTTAACGATCCAAGCGAGTTTACTTTGAACTTGTGCCTAGTAGAAGGCAAGTTTAAATAAACTCGTGCTTAGGAGTTGTAGCTCGGCGAGTAACTCGTGCCTAGTGGAAGGCAAGTTTACCGTGCTTCGGCGTATAACTCGTGCCTTGTAAAAGGCGAGTTTATCAAACCCATGCCTAAGAACTATAGCTCGGTGAGTAAGCCATGCCTAGTAAAGAAAGAGTTTACTAAACTCGTGCTCGATAAAGGCGAGTTGTCGGTAACTCGTGTCTAGAAAAAGGTGAGTTGAATGAAACTCATGTCTAGTAGAAGACAAGTTTATTCAACTCGTACCTAGTAAAAGACGAGTTTACGACTAACTCGTGCCTAGTAAAAAGCAAGTTTGTAAACCCATTTCTGAAAAAGGTAAGCTGTACTCGTGCCTTAGCGTAAGTAACTTGGCAAAAGTCCAAATTCAATTAGGATCAGAGAGACAAAATCATACCAGAACCTTGCCTCTCTTACATGGCAATGTGATGAACTCTCAGCGAGAAACTGCGCCATGTGCCGACCAAAAGCCTCCACTTGTGCATCTTCCCTCAACTCGAAATTGTGATCGACAAAGAGTTGCAAAGGGAAGCGAGATGAATCTTCTCCTCCACGTCCGAGTATCCGCAAGACTCTCAACCTTGTGGTCGTGTAACCGCGGTCCCGAGTAACTGCTAAAGACCGAGCCGAATGACTGCGAGAGAGAGTGATCCGAGTGAATGCAAGAGAGTAAACCGTGCCGAATAACCGTGAGAGAACGAGTCGAGTAACCGCAAGAGATCGAGCCGTGCCGAGTAACCGCGAGAGAGCGAACCGTGCCGAGTAACCGCGAGAGAACGAACCGTGTCGAGTAACCGCGAGAGAGCGAACGGTGTCGAATAACTGCGAGAGAGCGAACGGTGACGAGTAATCTCGAGAGAGTGAACCGTGCCAAGTAACCACGAGAGAGCGAACGGTGTCGAATAACTGCGAGAGAGCGAATGGTGACGAGTAACCGCGAGAGAGCGAACCGTGCTGAGTAACCGCGAGAGAAACGAACTGTGTCGAGTAATCGCGAGAGAGCGAACGGTGACGAGTAATCGCGAGAGAACGAACCGTGTCGAGTAATCGCGAGAGAACGAACAGTGACGAGTAATCGCGAGAGAGCGAACCGTGTCGAGTAACCGCGAGAGAGCGTACCGTGCTGAGTAACCGCGAGAGAGCGAACCCTGTCGAGTAACCGCGAGAGAAAGAACCGTATCGAGTAATCGCGAGAGAGCGAACGGTGACGACCAAACGGTCAAACGGACTCCGAGTCCAATCTTCTTCGAAGATACTTCTCCGTGCCCCACGGTGGGCGCCAAGTGTTTGAACCGAAATCGGTGCTGTACAAGGGGTAGACTGATTTTGATGGTGGGGTTAGGAGAGGTCTTCATAATGAGCTTGAACTGGATAGATGGAGAGTAAAAGATGTGTAATATGTTATAGCTGGACCCGGTGAAGGGTTGCCTACGTACCCCGAAAGGGGATCAAGCCAATCGTAGTTCTACAACGAAAGGTCACAAGTGCTTAGAAGAAAGCATGTGATTTGGTGTTTCTCTCTAGAAAGTGAGAAGTGAGGCAAGAGATCAAAAAGAGGATCCTTCTCAAGGAGGGGATGCCTCCTTATTTATAGAAGGATGAGGTCTAGGGTTTTCCTAGTCACCTCCTTTTAAATGGGCTGAGCCCATTATCTTATAGGCCTTGTTGGGGGTAAAACCCATGTCCAACAAGAATCATGAAGATAATGGCATATGTCCGAACAGGCTAATCTGGAATCATCTGGATAGAAGGTGGGATATCTTCTTGCTCACAACACTTATGAGATTTATTCAACTTCCTGGTTATTCTCCACTGATTAGTGGTTCCAAATAAAGCTTCTTAGATTGTGGTTCATGCTGGTTTGATAAGAATCATGAGGATATTGCCATATGTCCGAACGGGCTAATCTGGAATCACCTGGATAGAAAGTTGGATATGTTCTTACTCACAACTCCTATGAGATTTATTCAACTTCCTGGTTATTCTCCACTGATTAGTGTTTCCAAATAAAGCTTCTAACATATTGGTTCATCCTGGTTTGATAAGAATCATGAAGATAATGGCATATGTCCGAACATGCTAATCTGGAATCATCTGGATAGAAGGTGGGATATCTTCTTGCTCACAACACTTATAAGATTTATTCAACTTCCTGGTTATTCTCCACTGATTAGTGGTTCCCAATAAAGCTTCTTACATATTGGTTCATCCTGGTTTGATAAGAATCATGAAGATATTGCCATATGTCCGAACAGGCTAATCTGGAATCATCTGGATAGAAAGTGGAATATGTTCTTACTCACAACTCCTATGAGATTTATTCAACTTCCTGGTTATTCTCCACTGATTAGTGGTTCCAAATAAAGCTTCTTAGATCGTGGTTCATCCTAGTTTGATAAGAATCATGAAGACAATGGCATATGTCCGAACAGGCTAATCTGGAATCATCTGGATAGAAGGTGGGATATCTTCTTGCTCACAACACTTATGAGATTTATTCAACTTCCTGGTTATTCTCCACTGATTAGTGGTTCCAAATAAAGCTTCTTAGATCGTGGTTCATGCTGGTTTGATAAGAATCATGAGGATATTGCCATATGTCCGAACAGGCTAATCTGGAATCACCTGGATAGAAAGTTGGATATGTTCTTACTCACAACTCCTATGAGATTTATTCAACTTCCTGGTTATTCTCCACTTATTAGTGTTTCCAAATAAAGCTTCTTACATATTGGTTCATCCTGGTTTGATAAGAATCATGAAGATAATGGCATATGTCCGAACATGCTAATCTAGAATCATCTGGATAGAAGGTGGGATATCTTCTTGCTCACAACACTTATAAGATTTATTCAACTTCCTGGTTATTCTACACTGATTAGTGGTTCCCAATAAAGCTTCTTACATATTGGTTCATCCTGGTTTGATAAGAATCATGAAGATATTGCCATATGTCCGAACAGGCTAATCTGGAATCATCTGGATAGAAAGTGGAATATGTTCTTACTCACAACTCCTATGAGATTTATTCAACTTCCTGGTTATTCTCCACTGATTAGTGGTTCCAAATAAAGCTTCTTAGATCGTGGTTCATCCTAGTTTGATAAGAATCATGAAGATAATGGCATATGTCCGAACAGGCTAATCTGGAATCATCTGGATAGAAGGTGTGATATCTTCTTGCTCACAACACTTATGAGATTTATTTAACTTCCTGGTTATTCTCCACTGATTAGTGGTTCCAAATAAAGCTTCTTAGATCGTGGTTCATGCTGGTTTGATAAGAATCATGAGGATATTGCCATATGTCCGAACGGGCTAATCAGGAATCACCTGGATAGAAAGTTGGATATGTTCTTACTCACAACTCCTGTGAGATTTATTCAACTACCTGGTTATTCTCCACTGAATAGTGTTTCCAAATAAAGCTTCTTAAATCGTGGTTCATCCTGGTTTGATAAGAATCATGAAGATAATGGCATATGTCCAAACAGGCTAATCTGGAATCATCTGGATAGAAGGTGGGATATCTTCTTACTCACAACAGTTATGAGATTTATTCAACTTTCTGGTTATTCTCCACTGATTACTGGTTCCAAATAAAGCTTCTTAGATCGTGGTTCATCCTGGTTTGATAAGAATCATGAAGATAATGGCATATGTCCGAACATGCTAATCTGGAATCATCTGGATAGAAGGTGGGATATCTTCTTGCTCACAACACTTATAAAATTTATCCAACTTCCTGGTTATTCTCCACTGATTAGTGGTTCCCAATCAAGCTTCTTACATATTGGTTCATCCTGGTTTGATAAGAATCATGAAGATATTGCCATATGTCCGAACAGGCTAATCTGGAATCATCTGGATAAAAAGTGGAATATGTTCTTACTCACAACTCCTTTGAGATTTATTCAACTTCCTGGTTATTCTCCACTGATTAGTGGTTCCAAATAAAGCTTCTTAGATCGTGGTTCATCCTAGTTTGATAAGAATCATGAAGATAATGGCATATGTCCAAACAGGCTAATCTGGAATCATCTGGATAGAAGGTGGGATATCTTCTTGCTCACAACACTTATGAGATTTATTCAACTTCCTGGTTATTCTCCACTGAATAGTGGTTCCAAATAAAGCTTCTTAGATCGTGGTTCATGCTGGTTTGATAAGAATCATGAGGATATTGCCATATGTCCGAACGGGCTAATCTGGAATCACCTGGATAGAAAGTTGGATAAGTTCTTACTCACAAATCCTATGAGATGTATTCAACTTCCTGGTTATTCTCCACTTATTAGTGTTTCCAAATAAAGCTTCTTACATATTGGTTCATCCTGGTTTGATAAGAATCATGAAGATAATGGCATATGTCCGAACATGCTAATCTGGAATCATCTGGATAGAAGGTGGGATATCTTCTTGCTCACAACACTTATAAGATTTATTCAACTTCCTGGTTATTCTCCACTGATTAGTGGTTCCCAATAAAGCTTCTTACATATTGGTTCATCCTGGTTTGATAAGAATCATGAAGATATTGCCATATGTCCGAACAGGCTAATCTGGAATCATCTGGATAGAAAGTGGAATATGTTCTTACTCACAACTCCTATGAGATTTATTCAACTTCCTGGTTATTCTCCACTGATTAGTGGTTCCAAATAAAGCTTCTTAGATCGTGGTTCATCCTAGTTTGATAAGAATCATGAAGATAATGGCATATGTCCGAACAGGCTAATCTGGAATCATCTGGATAGAAGGTGGGATATCTTCTTGCTCACAACACTTATGAGATTTATTTAACTTCCTGGTTATTCTCCACTGATTAGTGGTTCCAAATAAAGCTTCTTAGATCGTGGTTCATGCTGGTTTGATAAGAATCATGAGGATATTGCCATATGTCCGAACGGGCTAATCTGGAATCACCTGGATAGAAAGTTGGATATGTTCTTACTCACAACTCCTATGAGATTTATTCAACTTCCTGGTTATTCTCCACTGATTAGTGTTTCCAAATAAAGCTTCTTAAATCGTGGTTCATCCTGGTTTGATAAGAATCATGAAGATAATGGCATATGTCCAAACAGGCTAATCTGGAATCATCTGGATAGAAGGTGGGATATCTTCTTACTCACAACAGTTATGAGATTTATTCAACTTTCTGGTTATTCTCCACTGATTACTGGTTCCAAATAAAGCTTCTTAGATCGTGGTTCATCCTGGTTTGATAAGAATCATGAAGATAATGGCATATGTCCGAACATGCTAATCTGGAATCATCTAGATAGAAGGTGGGATATCTTCTTGCTCACAACACTTATAAAATTTATCCAACTTCCTGGTTATTCTCCACTGATTAGTGGTTCCCAATCAAGCTTCTTACATATTGGTTCATCCTGGTTTGATAAGAATCATGAAGATATTGCCATATGTCCGAACAGGCTAATCTGGAATCATCTGGATAGAAAGTGGAATATGTTCTTACTCACAACTCCTTTGAGATTTATTCAACTTCCTGGTTATTCTCCACTGATTAGTGGTTCCAAATAAAGCTTCTTAGATCGTGGTTCATCCTAGTTTGATAAGAATCATGAAGATAATGGCATATGTCCAAACAGGCTAATCTGGAATCATCTGGATAGAAGGTGGGATATCTTCTTGCTCACAACACTTATGAGATTTATTCAACTTCCTGGTTATTCTCCACTGATTAGTGGTTCCAAAAAAAGCTTCTTAGATCGTGGTTCATGCTGGTTTGATAAGAATCATGAGGATATTGCCATATGTCCGAACGGGCTAATCTGGAATCACCTGGATAGAAAGTTGGATATGTTCTTACTCACAACTCCTATGAGATTTATTCAACTTCCTGGTTATTCTCCACTGATTAGTGTTTCCAAATAAAGCTTCTTACATATTGGTTCATCCTGGTTTGATAAGAATCATGAAAACAATGGCATATGTCCGAACAGGCTAATCTGGAATCATCTGGATAGAAGGTAGGATATCTTCTTACTCACAACACTTATGAGATTTATTCAACTTCCTGGTTATTCTCCACTGATTAGTGGTTCCAAATAAAGCTTCTTACATCGTGGTTTATTCTGGTTTGATAAGAATCATGAAGATATTGCCATATGTCCGAACATGCTAATCTGGAATCTTCTGGATAGAAATTGGGATATCTTCTTACTCACAACTCCTATGAGATTTATTCAACTTTCTGGTTATTCTCTACTGATTAGTGGCTCCAAATAAAGCTTCTTAGATCGTGGTTCATCCTGGTTTGATAAGAATCATGAAGATAATGGCATATGTCCGAACAGGCTAATCTGGAATCATCTGGATAGAAGGTGGGATATCTTCTTACTCACAACAGTTATGAGATTTATTCAACTTCCTGGTTATTCTCCACTGATTAGTGGTTCCAAATAAAGCTTCTTAGATCGTGGTTCATCCTGGTTTGATAAGAATCATGAAGATAATGGCATATGTCCGAACAGGCTAATCTGGAATCATCTGGATAGAAGGTGGGATATCTTCTTGCTCACAACACTTATAAGATTTATTCAACTTCCTGGTTATTCTCCACTGATTAGTGGTTCCCAATCAAGCTTCTTACATATTGGTTCATCTTGGTTTGATAAGAATCATGAAGATATTGCCATATGTCCGAACAGGCTAATCTGGAATCATCTGGATAGAAAGTGGAATATGTTCTTACTCACAACTCCTATGAGATTTATTCAACTTCCTGGTTATTCTCCACTGATTAGTGGGCCAAATAAAGCTTCTTAGATCGTGGTTCATCCTAGTTTGATAAGAATCATGAAGATAATGACATATGTCCGAACAGGCTAATCTGGAATCATCTGGATAGAAGGTGGGATATCTTCTTGCTCACAACACTTATGAGATTTATTCAACTTCCTGGTTATTCTCCACTGATTAGTGTTTCCAAATAAAGCTTCTTACATCGTGGTTCATTCTGGTTTGATAAGAATCATGAAGATATTGCCATATGTCCGAACAGGCTAATCTGGAATCTTCTAAATAGAAATTGGGATATCTTCTTACTCACAACTCCTATGAGATTTATTCAACTTCCTGGTTATTCTCTACTGATTAGTGGTTCCAAATAAAGCTTCTTAGATCGTGGTTCATCCTGGTTTGATAAGAATCATGAAGATAATGGCATATGTCCGAACAGGCTAATCTGGAATCATCTGGATAGAAGGTGGGATATCTTCTTACTCACAACATTTATGAGATTTATTCAACTTCCTGGTTATTCTCCACTGATTAGTGGTTCCCAATCAAGCTTCTTACATCGTGGTTGATCCTGGTTTGATAAGAATCATGAAGATAATGGCATATGTCCGAACAGGCTAATCTGGAATCATCTGGATAGAAGGTGGGATATCTTCTTACTCACAACAGTTATGAGATTTATTCAACTTCCTGGTTATTCTCCACTGATTAGTGGTTCCAAATAAAGCTTCTTAGATCGTGGTTCATCCTGGTTTGATAAGAATCATGAAGATAATGGCATATGTCCGAACAGGCTAATCTGGAATCATCTGGATAGAAGGTGGGATATCTTCTTGCTCACAACACTTATAAGATTTATTCAACTTCCTGGTTATTCTCCACTGATTAGTGGTTCCCAATCAAGCTTCTTACATATTGGTTCATCTTGGTTTGATAAGAATCATGAAGATATTGCCATATGTCCGAACAGGCTAATCTGGAATCATCTGGATAGAAAGTGGAATATGTTCTTACTCACAACTCCTATGAGATTTATTCAACTTCCTGGTTATTCTCCACTGATTAGTGGGCCAAATAAAGCTTCTTAGATCGTGGTTCATCCTAGTTTGATAAGAATCATGAAGATAATGACATATGTCCGAACAGGCTAATCTGGAATCATCTGGATAGAAGGTGGGATATCTTCTTGCTCACAACACTTATGAGATTTATTCAACTTCCTGGTTATTCTCCACTGATTAGTGGTTCCAAATAAAGCTTCTTACATCGTGGTTCATTCTGGTTTGATAAGAATCATGAAGATATTGCCATATGTCCGAACAGGCTAATCTGGAATCTTCTGGATAGAAATTGGGATATCTTCTTACTCACAACTCCTATGAGATTTATTCAACTTCCTGGTTATTCTCTACTGATTAGTGGTTCCAAATAAAGCTTCTTAGATCGTGGTTCATCCTGGTTTGATAAGAATCATGAAGATAATGGCATATGTCCGAACAGGCTAATCTGGAATCATCTGGATAGAAGGTGGGATATCTTCTTACTCACAACAGTTATGAGATTTATTCAACTTCCTGGTTATTCTCCACTGATTTGTGGTTCCCAATCAAGCTTCTTACATCGTGGTTGATCCTGGTTTGATAAGAATCATGAAGATAATGGCATATGTCCGAACAGGCTAATCTGGAATCATCTGGATAGAAGGTGGGATATCTTCTTCCTCACAACTCCTATGAGATTTACTCAACTTACTGTTTATTCTCCACTGATTAGTGGTTCCAAATAAAGCTTCTTAGATCGTGGTTCATGCTGGTTTGATAAGAATCATGAAGATAATGGCATATGTCCGAACAGGCTAATCTGGAATCACCTGGATATAAAGTGGGATATGTTCTTACTCACAACTTCTATGAGATTTATTCAACTTCCTGGTTATTCTCCACTGATTAGTGGTTCCCAATCAAGCTTCTTACATATTGGTTCATCCTGGTTTGATAAGAATCATGAAGATAATGGCATATGTCGGAACATGCTAATCTGGAATCATCTGGATAGAAAGTGGGATATCTTCTTACTCACAACTCCTATGAGATTTATTCAACTTCCTGGTTATTCTCCACTGATTAGTGGTTCCAAATAAAGCTTCTTAGATCCTGGTTCATCCTGGTTTGATAAGAATCATGAAGATAATGGCATATGTCGGAACATGCTAATCTGGAATCATCTGGATAGAAAGTGGGATATCTTCTTACTCACAACTCCTATGAGATTTATTCAACTTCCTGGTTATTCTCCACTGATTAGTGGTTCCAAATAAAGCTTCTTAGATCGTGGTTCATCCTGGTTTGATAAGAATCATGAAGATAATGGCATATGTCCGAACAGGCTAATCAAGAATCATCTGGATAGAGGTGGGATATCTTCTTGCTCACAACACTTATAAGATTTATTCAACTTCCTGGTTATTCTCCACTGATTAGTGGTTCCAAATAAAGCTTCTTAGATCGTGGTTCATCCTGGTTTGATAAGAATCATGAGGATATTGCCATATGTCCGAACATGCTTATCTGGAATCACCTGGATATAAAGTGGGATATCTTCTTACTCACAACTCCTATGATATTTATTCAACTTCCTGGTTATTCTCCACTGATTAGTGGTTCCCAATAAAGCTTCTTACATATTGGTTCATCCTGGTTTGATAAGAATCATGAAGATATTGCCATATGTCCGAACAGGCTAATCATGAATCATCTGGATAGAAAGTGGGATATCTTCTTACTCACAACTCCTATGAGATTTATTCAACTTCCTGGTTATTCTCCACGGATTAGTGGTTCGAAATAAATCTTCTTAGATCGTGGTTCATCCTAGTTTGATAAGAATCATGAAGATAATGGCATATGTCCAAACAGGCTAATCTGGAATCATCTGGATAGAAAGTGGGATATCTTCTTGCTCACAACACTTATGAGATTTATTCTACTTCCTGGTTATTCTCCACTGATTAGTGGTTCCAAATAAAGATTCTTAGATCGTGGTTCATCTTGGTTTGATAAGAATCATGAGGATATTGCCATATGTCCGAACATGCTAATCTGGAATCACCTGGATAGAAAGTGGGATATCTTCTTACTCACAACTCCAATGAGATTTATTCAACTTCCTGGTTATTCTCCACTGATTAATGATTCCCAATCAAGCTTCTTACATATTGGTTCATCCTGGTTTGAATTAGAATCATGAAGATAATGGCATATGTCCGAACAGGCTAATCTGGAATCATCTGGATAGAAGGTGGGATATCTTCTTCCTCACAACACTTATGAGATTTATTCAACTTCCTGGTTATTCTCGACTGATATTGGTTCCAAATAAAGCTTTTTAGATCGTGGTTCATCCTAGTTTGATAAGAATCATGAAGATATTGCCATACGTCCGAACATGCTAATCTGGAATCATCTGGATAGAAAGTGGGATATCTTCTTACTTACAACTCCTGGTTTGATGGAATAAATCTCATAGGAGTTGTGAGTAAGAAGATATCCCACTTTCTATCCAGATGATTCCAGATTATCCTGTTTGGACCTATGGCAATAGCTTCATGATTCTTATCAAACCAGGATGAACCACGATCTAAGAAGCTTTATTTGGAACCACTAATCAGTGGAGAATAACCAGGAAGTTGAATAAATCTCAAAAGTGTTGTGACCAAGAAGATATCCCACCTTCTATCCAGATGATTCCAGATTAGCCTGTTCGGACATATGCCATTATCTTCATGATTCTTATCAAACCAGGATGAACCAATATGTAAGAAGCTTGATTGGGAACCACTAATCAGTAGAATAACCAGGAAGTTGAATAAATCTCATAGGAGTTGTGAGTAAGAAGATATCCCACTTTCTATCCAGGTGATTCCATATTAGCCTGTTCAGACATATGGCAATATCCTCATGATTCTTATCAAACCCGGATGAACCACGATCTATAAAGCTTTATTTGGAACCACTAATCAGTGGAGAATAACCAGGAAGTTGAATAAATCTCATAAGTGTTGTGAGCAAGACGATATCCCACCTTCTATACAGATTATTCCAGATTAGCATGTTCGGACATATGCCATTATCTTCATGATTCTTATCAAACTAGGATAAACCACGATCTAAGAAGCTTTATTTGGAACCAATAATCAGTGGAGAATAACCAGGAAGTTGAATAAATCTCATAGGAGTTGTGAGTAAGAAGATATCCCACTTTCTATCCAGATGATTCCAGATTAGCCTGTTCGGACAAATGGCAATATCTTCATGATTCTTATCAAACCAGGATGAACCAATATGTAAGAAGCTTGATTGGGAACCACTAATCAGTGGAAAATAGCCAGGAAGTTGAATAAATCTCATAAGTGTTGTGAGCAAGAAGATATCCCACCTTCTATCCAGATGATTCCAGATTAGCCTGTTCGGACATAGGCCATTATCTTCATGATTCTTATCAAACCAGGATGAACCACGATCTAAGAAGCTTTATGTGGAACTACTAATCAGTGGAAAATAACCAGGAAGTTGAATAAATCTCATAGGAGTTGTGAGTAAGAAGATATCCCACTTTCTATCCAGATGATTCCAGATTAGCCTGTTCAGACATATGCCATTATCTTCATGATTCTTATCAAACCAGGATGAACCAATATGTAAGAAGCTTGATTGGGAACCACTAACTAGTGGAGAATAACCAGGAAGTTGAATAAATCTCATAAGTGTTGTGAGGAAGAAGATATCCCACCTTCTATCCAGATGATTCCAGATTAGCCTGTTCGGACATATGGCAATATCTTCATGATTCTTATCAAACCAGGATGAACCAATATGTAAGAAGCTTGATTGGGAACCACTAATCAGTGGAGAATAACCAGGAAGTTGAATAAATCTCATAAGTGTTGTGAGCAAGAAGATATCCCACCTTCTATCCAGATGATTCCAGATTAGCCTGTTCGGACATATGCCATTATCTTCATGATTCTTATCAAACCAGGATGAACCACGATCTAAGAAGCTTTATTTGGAACCACTAATCAGTAGAGAATAACCAGGATGTTGAATAAATCTCATAGGAGTTGTGAGTAAGAAGATATCCCACTATCTATCCAGATGATTCCAGATTAGCCTGTTCGGACATATGCCATTATCTTCATGATTCTTATTAAACCAGGATGAACCACGATCTAAGAAGCTTTATTTGGAACCACTAATCAGTAGAGAATAACCAGGATTTTGAATAAATCTCATAGGAGTTGTGAGTAAGAAGATATCCCACTATCTATCCAGATGATTCCAGATTAGCCTGTTCGGACATATGCCATTATCTTCATGATTCTTATCAAACCAGGATGAACCAGGATCTAAGAAGCTTTATTTGGAACCAATAATCAGTGGAGAATAACCAGGAAGTTGAATAAATCTCATAGTAGTTTTGAGTAAGAAGATATCACACTTTATATCCAGATGATTCCAGATTAGCCTGTTCGGACATTTGGCAATATCTTCATGATTATTATCAAACCAGGATAGACCACAATCTAAGAAGCTTTATCTGGAACCACTAATCAGTGGAGAATAACCAGGAAGTTGAATAAATCTCATAGGAGTTGTGAGTAAGAAGATATCCTACTTTCTATCCAGGTTATTCCAGATTAGCTTGTTCGGACATATGGCAATATCTTCATCAAACTAGGATGAACCACGATGTAAGAAGCTTGATTGGGAAACACTAATCAGTGGAGAATAATCAGGTAGTTCAATAAATCTCATAGGAAATGTGAGGAAGAAGATATCCCACTTTCTATCCAGGTGATTCCAGATTAGCCTGTTCGGACATATGTCAATATCTACATGATTCTTATCAAACCAGGATGAACCACGATCTAAGAAGATTTATTTGGAACCAATAATCAGTTGAGAATAACCATGAAGTTGAATAAATCTCATAAGTGTTATGAGCAAGAAGATATCCCACCTTCTAACCAGATGATTCCAGATTAGCCTGTTCGGACATATGCCATTATCTTCATGATTCTTATCAAACCAAGATGAATCAATATGTAAGAAGCTTGATTGGGAACCACTAATCAGTGGAGAATAACCAGGAAGTTGAATAAATCTCATAGGAGTTGTGAGTAAGAAGATATCCCACTTTCTATCCAGATGACTCCAGATTAGCCTGTTCGGACATATGCCATTATATTCATGATTCTTATCAAACCAGGATGATCCACGATCAAAGAAGCTTTATTTGGAACCACTAATCAGTGGAGAATAACCAGGAATTTGAATAAATCTCATAGGAGTTGTGAGGAAGAAGATATCCCACCTTCTATCCAGATGATTCCAGATTAGCCTTATCGGACATATGCCATTATCTTCATGATTCTTATCAAACTAGGATGAACCACGATCTAAGAATCTTTATTTGGAACAACTAATCAGTGGAGAATAACCAGGAAGTTGAATAAATCTCATAGGAGTTGTGAGTAAGAAGATATCCCACTTTCTATCCAAGTGATTCCAGATTAGCATGTTCGGACATATGGCAATATCTTCATGATTCTTATCAAACCAGGATGAACCACGATCTAAGAAGCTTTATTTGGAACCACTAATCAGTGGAGAATAACCAGGAAGTTAAATAAATCTCATAAGTGTTGTGAGCAAGAAGATATCCCACCTTCTATCCAGATGATTCAAGATTAGCATGTTCGGACATATGCCATTATCTTCATGATTCTTATCAAACTAGGATGAACCACGATCTAAGAAGCTTTATTTGGAACCACTAATCAATGTAGAATAACCAGGAAGTTGAATAAATCTCATAGGAGTTGTGAGTAAGAATATATCCCACTTTCTATCCAGATGATTCCAGATTAGCATGTTCGGACATATGGCAATATCTTCATGATTCTTATAAAACCAAGATGAACCAATATGTAAGAAGCTTGATTGGGAACCACTAATCAGTGGAGAATAACCAGGAAGTTGAATAAATATCATAGGAGTTGTGAGTAAGAAGATATCCCACTTTCTATCCAGGTGATTCCAGATTAGCCTGTTCGGACATATGGCAATATCCTCATGATTCCTATCAAACCAGGATGAACCACTATCTAAGAAGCTTTATTTGGAACCACTAATCAGTGTTGAATAACCAGGAAGTTGAATAAATCTCATAACTGTTGTGAGCAAGAAGATATCCCACCTTCTATCCAGATGATTCCAGATTAGCATGTTCGGACATATGCCATTATCTTCATGATTCTTATCAAACCAGGATGAACCAATATGTAAGAAGCTTGATTGGGAATCAATAATCAGTTGAGAATAACCAGGAAGTTGAATAAATCTCATAGGAGTTGTGAGTAAGAAGATATCCCACCTTCTATCCAGATGATTCCAGATTAGCCTGTTCGGACATATGCCATTATCTTCATGATTCTTATCAAACCAGGATGAACCACGATCTAAGAAGCTTTATTTGGAACCACTATTCAGTGGAGAATAACCAGGAAGTTAAATTCTCATAGGAGTTGTGAGTAAGAAGATATCCTACTTTCTATCCAGATGATTCCAGATTAGCCTGTTCGGACCTATGGCAATAGCTTCATGATTCTTATCAAACCAGGATGAACCACAATCTAACAAGCTTTATTTGGAACCACTAATCATTGGAGATCAACCAGGAAGTTGAATAAATCTCATAACTGTTGTGAGCAAGAAGATATCCCACCTTCTATCAGATGATTCCAGATTAGCCTGTTCGGACATATGCCATTATCTTCATGATTCTTATCAAACCAGGATGAACCAAGATCGAAAAAGCTTTATTTGAAACCACTAATCAGTGGAGAATAACCAGGAAGTTGAATAAATCTCATAGGAGTTGTGAGTAAGAAGATATCACACTTTCTATCCAGATGATTCTAGATTAGCCTGTTCGGACATATGACAATATCTTCATGATTATTATCAAACCAGGATGAACCACAATCTAAGAAGCTTTATCTGGAACCACTAATCAGTGGAGAATAACCAGGAAGTTGAATAAATCTCATAGGAGTTGTGAGTAAGAAGATATCCTACTTTCTATCCAGGTTATTCCAGATTAGCCTGTTCGGACATATGGCAATATCTTCATCAAACTAGGATGAACCACGATGTAAGAAGCTTGATTGGGAACCACTAATCAGTGGAGAATAACCAGGTAGTTCAATAAATCTGATAGGAGATGTTAGGAAGAAGATATCCCACTTTCTATCCAGGTGATTCCAGATTAGCCTGTTCAGACATATGGCAATATCTTCATGATTCTTATCAAACAAGGATGAACCACGATCTAAGAAGATTTATTTGGAACCAATAATCAATGGAGAATAACCCTGAAGTTGAATAAATCTCATAAGTGTTGTGAGCAAGAAGATATCCCACCTTCTAACCAGATGATTCCAGATTAGCATGTTCAACATTTGCCATTATCTTCATGATTCTTATCAAACCAGGATGAATCAATATGTAAGAAGCTTGATTGGGAACCACTAATCAGTGGAGAATAATCAGGAAGTTGAATAAATGGTGTGATCCTGATCAGGCTTAAACTCAATGAACTCAAGCCAATGTATGGGTCAGCTATACCACTGATAATGGTCCAGCTTAATGGACAGTTTCATGGTCTTATTGGCATGATCTATGAGGTTCTGGATAGAGAGAAGAGAAGAACTCTTGGTACAGCCTTCAAACAGCTTGAACAAAGAGGATTGAACCAGCTAAGCTTAACAGGAGCTATGGAGACCATTCTCCACGTCCAGTTATGTATGGAGAACAAGGAAAACATGTCAGGAAGCATCTAGATTGGGCTTGATTTGGAGTTGTTCGAAAAAAAGCCTTTATCGGTCCAAAAAGTGGAAGGACAAGCCAGCTTGGTTTAGGATTGATCCAATATGATTAAGCACGACCATTGTGGTCTATTTTAAATTTATTTGGTTTTATTATTTATGTAACATCATTAGGAATAGGTTTTGGGCTTTATAAACCCATTAGGAGTCGGTTTGGTGTTTTAAACCAATTAGCAATAGGATTAGGATTTGGTTTTCATTAACCACTTTGGTTTTGATTTAGGGTTTTCAGTTTTATGTTTCTAAACATATGTAGCCACGTTTTTGGCATTCAATCAATCAATCGACATTTTTTTATCTTCTTTGTTTTGAGTTTTCTCTCAATTCTGCTGGTGTGTAATATCCAGCCTTGGAGTATCAGGAGACGAGTCATCCCTCTTGTGTCCCACATCAATCCACATACCTTGATACAGATTGAGTCTTTGATTCTCTGTTTGCAAGGATTATCTTCTGTGATCCATCTTAGACAATACAGGGTGATCCTGTGTCTGTGGAGCAGAAAAGAACATCTTTAGAGCATCCCATAGCTCTGAGGAGAAGACCATATTCATCATCTATCATCCACCCACGCCCCCTTCAAGAGATCCAGGGAGAGACAGCCATTACAGGGCTACCCCAAGTGGTATCAGAGCCTCTTGAAGGTTAGGGTTTGAAATTTTAGCCAAGGATTTCGAAATCTATTAGTTAGCAAGCAGTATTCTATGTTTGGATATGGAGAAGAGCTTACAATTCCATTCTTCTATGGGAAGTTTGATACAGAGGCATACTTTGATTGGGAAAAGAAGATGGAGTTTCTCTTTGGACTCCAATACTACAATGAAAAGAAAAAGGTATGTCTAGCAGTCACTGGACTCTGTGGAAGTGCATTCACATGGTGGCAAAGAGTTTCTCAGACAAGAAGATTTGAAAAAAATCACAAATTACTTCATGGGATGAGATGAAGAGCTTGATGAAGAAGTGGTTTGTGTCACAGTGGAAACTTCCTGAACTAAAGCCAGAAGCAGCAACAAAGCTAACTACTTTAGAACAGCTTGCCTGTTGGTCTAAACTACCATCAAAACCTGCTGGGAGAAGATCTGTTGTTCCTGATCTATCACTGAAACAAGAGGAGGAGAAGCTGCAAACTTCTATATTAGCTTCACCAATAAAACAGATTGAGGAGAGTCATGAAACTGAATCAGAACCAACAACTCTTTGTCTAAAGCTAGAGGAGGAAGTACAAGTTGCAGAAGCTGAGTGTAGCCACGTGCCTGATCAAACAAAACAAGAAGAAGAAATTCCTAGAGGGTCATCTAAAGCTCTTGAATTGGTGTTTTATACTGTTGAGCAAGGTGATAGTTTTATGAGTTTATCTTGTGAGTTTCTGATCAAACCTATTGTATGTCTTCAGCTAAGCTTAGTGGAGCATCTGAGAGTTGTTAAGGGTCTGCAACAAGTTATTTTTGAACCTGGAGGAAGCTTGTGTGTGTTTAGAAAAAGTCACAAAATTCTGGAACAGAAAGCAGGAGCCTTCAAGTTTGATTTGCAGAGTTCATTCACTCTTGAAGAACAAGATTTGTGGTCAAATCTTTTTAAAGGGAGAGAGAATGGTGTGATCCAAACTAGTTGCAGAGAGAATGAAGGAGAGTCAGGAGGCAACAAGTCCTTTATCAGGTTCATAGCTGATCAGAACAAGCTGAGAAGAGATAAACAGGCACTGGTGGTGGTTAAAGAAAAGCCAGAACTAGAGGATGAGTATGGGGACCAAACCACACGTCCACCTGACCAGAAAGAGGTTAAACTAAGAGTACATGGTCTCATGTTCATCAGCAGGACTTGTGTAGGATCATCCTGGATAGGAGCAGTCAACTTCAAACTCAACAAAGTGGAGGAATCATCTGCCTTAAAAACTACCTGCCTTGAGAAAAGTTCCAAGATATTGTTGGGACATAAGGAAGGATTGCAGAGCCTTGTGTTGGACCCTAGAGAGATTGGAGACATAATCATATCTCTCAAGGCCAGATTATGCACTCTGGTGTTGAGTGACCAAGGTTCTATCATCCTACGGAGTTTGGATTTGAGGACAAATCCTTTTAAAGGAAGAGGGGATGGTGTGATCCTGATCAGGCTTAAACTCAATGAACTCAAGCCAATGTATGGGTCAGCTATACCACTGATAATGGTCCAGCTTAATGGACAGTTTCATGGTCTTATTGGCATGATCTATGAGGTTCTGGATAGAGAGAAGAGAAGAACTCTTGGTACAGCCTTCAAACAGCTTGAACAAAGAGGATTAAACCAGCTAAGCTTAACAGGAGCTATGGAGACCATTCTCCACGTCCAGTTATGTATGGAGAACAAGGAAAACATGTCAGGAAGCATCTGGATTGGGCTTGATTTGGAGTTGTTCGAAAAAGGCCTTTATCGGTCCAAAAAGTGGAAGGACAAGCCAGCTTGGTTTAGGATTGATCCAATATGATTAAGCACGACCATTGTGGTCTATTTTAAGTTTATTTGGTTTTATTATTTATGTAAACTCATTAGGAATAGGTTTTGGGCTTTATAAACCCATTAGGAGTCGGTTTGGTGTTTTAAACCAATTAGCAATAGGATTAGGATTTGGTTTTCATTAACCACTTTGGTTTTGATTTAGGGTTTTCAGTTTTATGTTTCTAAACATATGTAGCCACGTTTTTGGCATTCAATCAATCAATCGACATTTTTTTATCTTCTTTGTTTTGAGTTTTCTCTAAATTCTGCTGGTGTGTAATATCCAGCCTTGGAGTATCAGGAGACGAGTCATCCCTCTTGTGTCCCACATCAATCCACATACCTTGATACAGATTGAGTCTTTGATTCTCTGTTTGCAAGGATTATCTTCTGTGATCCATCTTTGACAATACAGGGTGATCCTGTGTTTGTGGAGCAGAAAAGAACATCTTTATAGCATCCCATAGCTCTGAGGAGAAGACAATATTCATCATCTATCATCCAACCACTCCCCCTTCAAGAGATCCAGGGAGAGACAGCCATTACAGGGCTGCACCAATAAATCTCATAGGAGTTGTGAGTAAGAAGATATCCCACTTTCTATCTAGGTGATTCTAGATTAGCCTGTTCGGACATATGCCATTATCTTAATGATTCTTATCAAACCAGGATGATCCAATATGTAATAAGCTTGATTGGGAACCACTAATCAGTGGAGAATAACCATGAAGTTGAATAAATCTCATAAGTGTTGTGAGCAAGAAGATATCCCACCTTCTAACCAGATGATTCCAGATTAGCCTGTTCGGACATATGCCATTATCTTCATGATTCTTATCAAACCAGGATGAATCAATATGTAAGAAGCTTGATTGGGAACTACTAATCAGTGGAGAATAACCAGGAAGTTGAATAAATCTCATAGGAGTTGTGAGTAAGAATATATCCCACTTTCTATCCAGATGATTCCAGATTAGCATGTTCGGACATATGGCAATATCTTCATGATTCTTATCAAACCAAGATGAACCAATATGTAAGAAGCTTGATTGGGAACCACTAATCAGTGGAGAATAACCAGGAAGTTGAATAAATATCATAAGAGTTGTGAGTAAGAAGATATCCCACTTTCTATCCAGGTGATTCCAGATTAGCCTGTTCGGACATATGGCAATATCCTCATGATTCTTATCAAACCAGGATGAACCACTATCTAAGAAGCTTTATTTGGAACCACTAATCAGTGTTGAATAACCAGGAAGTTGAATAAATCTCAAAAGTGTTGTGAGCAAGTAGATATTCCACCTTCTATCCAGATGATACCAGATGAGCCTGTTCGGACATATGCCATTATCTTCATGATTCTTATCAAACCAGGATAAACCAATATGTAAGAAGCTTGATTGGGAATCACTAATCCGTGGAGAATAACCAGGAAGTTGATTAAATCTCAAAGGAGTTGTGCGTAAGAAGATATCCCACTTTCTATCCAGGTGATTCCAGATTAGCCTGTTCGGACATATGGCAATATCCTCATGATTCTTATCAAACCAGGATTACCACGATCTAAGAATCTTTAATTAGAACCACTAATCAGTGGAGAATAACCAGGAAGTTGAATAAATCTCATAAGAGTTGTGAGTAAGAAGATATCCCACTTTCTATCCAGGTTATTCCAGATTAGCCTGTTCGGACATATGGCAATATCTTCATGATTCTTATCAAACCAGGATGAACCACGATGTAAGAAGCTTGATTGGGAACCACTAATCAGTGGAGAATAACCAGGTTGTTCAATAAATCTCATAGGAGTTGTGAGGAAGAAGATATCCCACTTTTTATCCAGGTGATTCTAGATTAGCCTGTTCGGACATATGACAATATCTTCATGATTCTTATCAAACCAGGATGAACCACTAATCAGTGGAGAATAACGATGAAGTTGAATAAATCTCATAAGTGTTGTGAGCAAGAAGATATCCCACCTTCTAACCAGATGATTCCAGATTAGCCTGTTCAGACATATGTCATTATCTTCATGATTCTTATCAAACCAGGATGAATCAATATGTAAAAAGCTTGATTGGGAACCACTAATCGGTGGAGAATAACCAGAAAGTTGAACAAATCTCATAGGAGTTGTGAGTAAGAAGATATCCCACTTTTTATCTAGGTGATTCCATATTAGCCTGTTCGGACATATGCCATTATCTTCATGATTTTTATCAAACCAGGATGATCCAATATGTAAGAAGCTTGATTGGGAACCACTAATCAGTGGAGAATAACCAGGAAGTTAAATAAATCTAATAGGAGTTGTGAGTAAGAAGATATCCTACTTTCTATCCAGATGATTCCAGATTAGCATGTTCGAACATATGCCATTATCTTCATGATTCTTATCAAACCAGGATGAACCACGATCTAAGAAGATTTATTTGGAACCACTATTCAGTGGAGAATAACCAGAAAGTTAAATAAATCTCATAGGAATTTTGAGTAAGAAGATATCACACTTTCTATCTAGATGATTCCAGATTAGCCTGTTCGGACATATGGCAATATCTTCATGATAATTATCAAACCAAGATGAAAAACGATCTAAGAAGCTTTATTTGCAACCACTAATCAGTGGAGAATAATCAGGAAGTTGAATAAATCTCATAGGAGTTGTTAGTAAGAAGATATCCCACTTTCTATCCTCGTTATTCCAGATTAGCATGTTCGGACATATGGCAATATCTTCATGATTCTTATCAAACCAGGATGAACCACGATGTAAGAAGCTTGATTGGGAACCACTAATCAGTGGAGAATAACCAGGTATTTCAATGAATCTCATAGGAGTTGTGAGGAAGAAGATATCCCACTTTTTATCCATGTGATTCCAGATTAGCCTGTTCGGACATATGACAATATCTTCATGATTATTATCAAACCAGGATGAACCACGATGTAAGAAGCTTGATTGGGAACCACTAATCAGTGGAGAATAACCAGGAAGTTAATTAAATCTGATTGGAGTTGTGAGTAAGAAGATATCCCACTTTCTATCCAGATGATTCCAGATTAGCCTGTTCGAACATATGCCATTATCTTCATGATTCTTATCAAACCAGGATGAACCACGATCTAAGAAGGTTTATTTGGAACCACTATTCAGTGGAGAATAACCAGGAAGTTAAATAAATCTCATACGAGTTGTGAGTAAGAAGATATCCCACTTTCTATCCAGATGATTCCAGATTAGCCTGTTCGGACATATGGCAATATCTTCATGATTATGATCAAACCAGGATGAACCACGATCTAAGAAGCTTTATTTGGAACCACTAATCAGTGTAGAATAACCAGGAAGTTGAATAAATCTCATAGGAGTTGTGAGTAAGAAGATATCCCACTTTATATCCAGGTTATTCCAGATTAGCCTGTTCGGACATATGGCAATATCTTCATGATTCTTATCAAACCAGGATGAACCATGATGTAAGAAGCTTGATTGGGAACCACTAGTCAGTGGAGCATAACCAGGTAGTTCAATAAATCTCATAGGAGTTGTGAGGAAGAAGATATCCCACTTTTTATCCAGGTGATTCCAGATTAGCATGTTCGGACATATGACAATATCTTCATGATTCTTATCAAACCAGGATGAACCACGATCTAAGAAAATTTATTTGGAACCACTAATCAGTGGAGCATAACCAGGTAGTTCAATAAATCACATAGGAGTTGTGAGCAAGAAGATATACCACCTTCTAACCAGATGATTCCAGATTAGCCTGTTCGGACATATGCCATTATCTTCATGATTCTTATCAAACCAGGATGAATCAATATGTAAGAAGCTTGATTGGGAACCACTAATCAGTGGAGAATAACCAGGAAGTTGAATAAATCTCATAGGAGTTGTGAGTAAGAAGATATCCCACTTTCTATCTAGGTGATTCCAGATTAGCCTGTTCGGACATATGCCATTATCTTCATGATTCTTATGAAACCAAAATGAACCAATATGTAAGAAGCTTTATTTGAAACCAATAATCAGTGGAGAATAACCAGGAAGTTTAATAAATCTCATAGGAGTTGTGAGTAAGAAGATATCCCACTTTCTATCCAGATGATTCCAGATTAGCCTGTTCGGACATATGGCAATATCTTCATGATTCCTATCAAACCAGGATGATCCAATATGTAAGAAGCTTGATTGGGAACCACTAATCAGTGGAGAATAACCAGGAAGTTAAATAAATCTCATAGGAGTTGTGAGTAAGAAGATATCCCACTTTCTATCCAGATGATTCTAGATTAGCCTGTTCGAACATATGCCATTATCTTCATGATTCTTATCAAACCAGGATGAACCACGATCTAAGAAGGTTTATTTGGAACCACTATTCAGTGGAGAATAACCAGGAAGTTAAATAAATCTTATACGAGTTGTGAGTAAGAAGATATCCCACTTTCTATCCAGATGATTCCAGATTAGCCTGTTCGGACATATGCCATTTTCTTCATGATTCTTATCAAACCAGGATGAACCACGATCTAAGAAGCTTTATTTGGAACCACTAATCAGTGGAGAATAACCAGGTAGTTGAATAAATCTCATAGGAGTTGTAAGTAAGAAGATATCCCACTTTCTATCCAGATGATTCCAGATTAGCCTGTTCGGACATATGACAATATCTTCATGATTCTTATTAAACCAGGATTAACCACGATCAAAGAAGTTTTATTTGGAACCACTAATCAGTGAAGAATAACCAGAAATTTGAATATATCTCATAAGTGTCATGAGCAAGAAGATATCCCACCTTCTATCCAGATGATTCCAGATTAGCCTGTTCGGACATATGCCATTATCTTCATGATTCTTATCAAACCAGGATCAACCACGATGTAAGAAGCTAGATTGGGAACCATAATCAGTGGAGAATAACCAGGAAGTTGAATAAATCTCATAAGTGTTGTGAGCAAGAAGATATCCCACCTTCTATCCAGGTGATTCCAGATTAGCTTGTTCGGACATATGACAATATCTTCATGATTCTTATCAAACCAGAATGAACCACGATGTAAGAAGCTTGATTGGGAACCACTAATCAGTGGAGAATAACCAGGAAGTTAAATAAATCTAATAAGAGTTGTGAGTAAGAAGATATCCCACTTTCTATCCAGATGATTCCAGATTAGCATGTTCGAACATATGCCATTATCTTCATGATTCTTATCAAACCAGGATGAACCACGATCTAAGAAGCTTTATTTGGAACCACTATTCAGTGGAGAATAACCAGGAAGTTAAATAAATCTCATAGGAGTTGTGAATAAGAAGATATCCCACTTTCTATCCAGATGATTCCAGATTAGCCTGTTCGGACATATGGCAATATCTTCATGATAATTATCAAACCAGGATGAAAAATGATCTAAGAAGCTTTATTTGGAACCACTAATCAGTGGAGAATAACCAGGAAGTTGAATAAATCTCATAGAATTTGTGAGTAAGAAGATATCCCACTTTCTATCCAGATGATTTCAGATTAGCCTATTCGAACATATGGCAATATCTTCATGATTCTTATCAAACCAGGATGATCCAATATGTAAGAAGCTTGATTGGGAACCACTAATCAGTGGAGAATAACCAGGAAGTTAAATAAATCTCATAGGAGTTGTGAGTAAGAAGATATCCCACTTTCTATCCAGATGATTCTAGATTAGCATGTTCGAACATATGCCATTATCTTCATGATTCTTATCAAACCAGAATGAACCACGATCTAAGAAGCTTTATTTGGAACCACTATTCAGTGGAGAATAACCAGGAAGTTAAATAAATCTCATAGGAGTTGTGAGTAAGAAGATATCCCACTTTCTCTCCAGATGAATCCAGATTAGCCTGTTCGGACATATGCCATTATCTTCATGATTCTTATCAAACCAGGATCAACCACGATGTAAGAAGCTTGATTGGAGGAAACATTAATCAGTGGAGAATAACCAGGAAGTTGAATAAATCTCATAAGTGTTGTGAGCAAGAAGATATCCCACCTTCTATCCAGATGATTCCAGATTAGCATGTTCGGACATATGCCATTATCTTCATGATTCTTATCAAACTAGGATGAACCACGATCTAAGAATCTTTATTTGGAACCACTAATCAGTGGAGAATAACCAGGAAGTTGAATAAATCTCATAAGTCTTGTGAGCAAGAAGCTATCCCACCTTCTATCCAGATGATTCCAGATTAGCCTGTGCGGACATATGCCATTATCTTCATGATTCTTATCAAACCATGATGAACCAATATGTAAGAAGCTTGATTGGGAACCACTAATCAGTGGAGAATAACCAGGAAGTTGAATAAATCTCATAGGAGTTGTGAGTAAGAAGATATCCCACTTTCTATCCAGGTGATTCCAGATTAGCCTGTTCGGACATATGGCAATATCTTCATGATTCTTATCAAACCAGGATGAACCACGATGTAAGAAGCTTGAGTGGGAACCACTAATCAGTGGAGAATAACCAAGAAGTTGAATAAATCTCATAAGTGTTGTGAGCAAGAAGATATCCCACCTTCTATCCAGATGATTCCAGATTAGCCTGTTCGGACATATGCCATTATCTTCATGATTCTTATCAAACCAGGATGAACCAATATGTAAGAAGCTTGATTGGGAACCACTAATCAGTGGAGAATAGCCTGTTCGGACATATGCCATTTTCTTCATGATTCTTATCAAACCAGGATGAACCAATATGTAAGAAGCTTGATTGGGAACCACTAATCAGTGGAGAATAACCAGGAAGTTGAATAAATCTCATAGGAGTTGTGAGTAAGAAGATATCTCACTTTCTATCCATATGATTCCAGATTAGCATGTTCGGACATATGGCAATATCTTCATGATTATTATCAAACCAGGATGAACCACGATCTAAGAAGCTTTATTTGGAACCAGTATTCAGTGGAGAATAACCAGGAAGTTGAATAAATCTCATCAGTGTTGTGAGCAAGAAGATATCCCACCTTCTATCCAGATGATTCCAGATTAGCCTGTTCGGACATATGCCATTATCTTCATGATTCTTATCAAACCAGGATGAACCACGATCTAAGAAGCTTTATTTGGAACCACTAATCAGTGGAGAATAACCAGGTAGTTGAATAAATCTCATAGGAGTTGTGAGTAAGAAGATATCCCACTTTCTATCCAGATGATTCCAGATTAGCCTGTTCGGACATATGGCAATATCTTCATGATTCTTATCAAACCAGGATGATCCAATATGTAAGAAGCTTGATTGGGAACCACTAATCAGTGGAGAATAACCAGGAAGTTAAATAAATCACATAGGAGTTGTGAGTAAGAAGATATCCCACTTTCTATCCAGATGATTCTAGATTGGCCTGTTCGAACATATGCCATTATCTTCATGATTCTTATCAAACCAGGATGAACCAAGATCTAAGAAGCTTTATTTGGAACCACTATTTAGTGGAGAATAACCAGGAAGTTAAATAAATCTCATAGGAGTTGTGAGTAAGAAGCTATCCCACCTTCTATCCAGATGATTCCAGATTAGCCTGTGTGGACATATGCCATTATCTTCATGATTCTTATCAAACCAGGATGAACCAATATGTAAGAAGCTTGATTGGGAACCACTAATCAGTGGAGAATAACCAGGAAGTTGAATAAATCTCATAGGAGTTGTGAGTAAGAAGATATCCCACTTTCTATTCAGGTGATTCCAGATTAGCCTGTTCGGACATATGGCAATATCTTCATGATTCTTATCAAACCAGGATGAACCACGATGTAAGAAGCTTGATTGGGAAACACTAATCAGTGGAGAATAACCAGGAAGTTGAATAAATCTCATAGGAGTTGTGAGTAAGAAGATATCCCACTTTATATCCAGGTGATTCCAGATTAGCCTGTTCGGACATATGGCAATATCTTCATGATTCTTATCAAACCAGGATGAACCACGATGTAAGAAGCTTGATTGGGAACCACTAATCAGTGGAGAATAACCAAGAAGTTGAATAAATCTCATAAGTGTTGTGAGCAAGAAGATATCCCACCTTCTATCCAGATGATTCCAGATTAGCCTGTTCGGACATATGCCATTATCTTCATGATTCTTATCAAACCAGGATGAACCAATATGTAAGAAGCTTGATTGGGAACCACTAATCAGTGGAGAATAGCCTGTTCGGACATATGCCATTTTCTTCATGATTCTTATCAAACCAGGATGAACCAATATGTAAGAAGCTTGATTGGGAACCACTAATCAGTGGAGAATAACCAGGAAGTTGAATAAATCTCATAGGAGTTGTGAGTAAGAAGATATCTCACTTTCTATCCATATGATTCCAGATTAGCATGTTCGGACATATGGCAATATCTTCATGATTATTATCAAACCAGGATGAACCACGATCTAAGAAGCTTTATTTGGAACTAGTATTCAGTGGAGAATAACCAGGAAGTTGAATAAATCTCATCAGTGTTGTGAGCAAGAAGATATCCCACCTTCTATCCAGATGATTCCAGATTAGCCTGTTCGGACATATGCCATTATCTTCATGATTCTTATCAAACCAGGATGAACCACGATCTAAGAAGCTTTATTTGGAACCACTAATCAGTGGAGAATAACCAGGTAGTTGAATAAATCTCATAGGAGTTGTGAGTAAGAAGATATCCCACTTTCTATCCAGATGATTCCAGATTAGCCTGTTCGGACATATGGCAATATCTTCATGATTCTTATCAAACCAGGATGATCCAATATGTAAGAAGCTTGATTGGGAACCACTAATCAGTGGAGAATAACCAGGAAGTTAAATAAATCACATAGGAGTTGTGAGTAAGAAGATATCCCACTTTCTATCCAGATGATTCTAGATTAGCCTGTTCGAACATATGCCATTATCTTCATGATTCTTATCAAACCAGGATGAACCAAGATCTAAGAAGCTTTATTTGGAACCACTATTTAGTGGAGAATAACCAGGAAGTTAAATAAATCTCATAGGAGTTGTAAGTAAGAAGATATCCCACTTTCTATCCAGATGATTCCAGATTAGCCTGTTCGGACATATGGCAATATCTTCATGATTCTTATCAAACCAGGATGAAAAATGATCTAAGAAGCTTTATTTGCAACCACTAATCAGTGGAAAATAACCAGGAAGTTGAATAAATCTCATCAGTGTTGTGAGCAAGAAGATATCCCACCTTCTATCCAGATGATTCCAGATTAGCCTGTTCGGACATATGCCATTATCTTCATGATTCTTATCAAACCAGGATGAACCACGATCTAAGAAGCTTTATTTGGAACCACTAATCAGTGGAGAATAACCAGGTAGTTGAATAAATCTCATAGGAGTTATAAGTAAGAAGATATCCCACTTTCTATCCAGATGATTCCTGATTAGCCTGTTCGGACATATGCCAATATCTTCATGATTCTTATTAAACCAGGATGAACCACGATCAAAGAAGTTTTATTTGGAACCACTAATAAGTGAAGAATAACCAGAAATTTGAATAAATCTCATAAGTGTCATGACCAAGAATATATCCCACCTTCTATCCAGATGATTCCAGATTAGCCTGTTCGGACATATGCCATTGTCTTCATGATTCTTATCAAACCAGGATCAACCACGATGTAAGAAGCTTGATTGGGAAACACTAATCAGTGGAGAATAACCAGGAAGTTGAACAAATCTCATAAGTGTTGTGAGCAAGAAGATATCCCACCTTCTATCCAGTTGATTCCAGATTAGCTTGTTCGGACATATGCCATTATCTTCATGATTCTCATCAAACTAGGATGAACCACGATCTAAGAATCTTTATTTGGAACCACTAATCAGTGGAGAATAACCAGGAAGTTGAATAAATCTCATAAGTCTTGTGAGCAAGAAGCTATCCCACCTTCTATCCAGATGATTCCAGATTAGCCTGTGTGGACATATGCCATTATCTTCATGATTCTTATCAAACCAGGATGAACCAATATGTAAGAAGCTTGATTGGGAACCACTAATCAGTGGAGAATAACCAGGAAGTTGAATAAATCTCATAGGAGTTGTGAGTAAGAAGATATCCCACTTTCTATCCAGGTGATTCCAGATTAGCCTGTTCGGACATATGGCAATATCTTCATGATTCTTATCAAACCAGGATGAACCACGATGTAAGAAGCTTGATTGGGAACCAATAATCAGTGGAGAATAACCAAGAAGTTGAATAAATCTCATAAGTGTTGTGAGCAAGAAGATATCCCACCTTCTATCCAGATGAATACAGATTAGCCTGTTCGGACATATGCCATTATCTTCATGATTCTTATCAAACCAGGATGAACCAATATGTAAGAAGCTTGATTGGGAACCACTAATCAGTGGAGAATAGCTTGTTCGGACATATGCCATTTTCTTCATGATTCTTATCAAACCAGGATGAACCAATATGTAAGAAGCTTGATTGGGAACCACTAATCAGTGGAGAATAACCAGGAAGTTGAATAAATCTCATAGGAGTTGTGAGTAAGAAGATATCTCACTTTCTATCCATATGATTCCAGATTAGCATGTTCGGACATATGGCAATATCTTCATGATTATTATCAAACCAGGATGAACCACGATCTAAGAAGCTTTATTTGGAACCAGTATTCAGTGGAGAATAACCAGGAAGTTGAATAAATCTCATCAGTTTTGTGAGCAAGAAGATATCCCACCTTCTATCCAGATGATTCCAGATTAGCATGTTCGGACATATGCCATTATCTTCATGATTCTTATCAAACCAGGATGAACCACGATCTAACAAGGTTTATTTGGAACCACTAATAAGTGGAGAATAACCAGGTAGTTGAATAAATCTCATAGGAGTTGTGAGTAAGAAGATATCCCACTTTCTATCCAGATGATTTCATATTAGCCTGTTCGGACATATGCCATTATCTTCATGATTCTTATCAAACCAGGATGAACCACGATCTAAGAAGCTTTATTTGGAACCACTATTCAGTGAAGAATAACCAGGAAGTTAAATAAATCGAATAGGAGATGTGAGTAAGAAGATATCCCACTTTCTATCCAGATGATTCTAGATTAGCCTGTTCGAACATATGCCATTATCTTCATGATTCTTATCAAACCAGGATGAACCACGATCTAAGAAGCTTTATTTCGAACCACTATTTAGTGGAGAATAACCAGGAAGTTAAATAAATCTCATAGGAGTTATAAGTAAGAAGATATCCCACCTTCTATCCAGATGATTCCAGATTAGCCTGTTCAGACATATGCCATTATCTTCATGATTCTTATCAAACCAGGATCAACCACAATGTAAGAAGCTTGATTGGGAAACACTAATCAGTGGAGAATAACCAGGAAGTTGAATAAATCTCATAAGTGTTGTGAGCAAGATGATATCCCACCTTCTATCCAGTTGATTCCAGATTAGCTTGTTCGGACATATGCCATTATCTTCATGATTCTTATCAAACTAGGATGAACCACGATCTAAGAATCTTTATTTGGAACCACTAATCAGTGGAGAATAACCAGGAAGTTGAATAAATCTCATAAGCCTTGTGAGCAAGTAGCTATCCCACCTTCTATCCAGATGATTCCAGATTAGCCTGTGCGGACATATGCCATTATCTTCATGATTCTTATCAAACCAGGATGAACCAATATGTAAGAAGCTTGATTGGGAACCACTAATCAGTGGAGAATAACCAGGAAGTTGAATAAATCTAATAGGAGTTGTGAGTAAGAAGATATCCCACTTTCTATCCAGGTGATTCCAGATTAGCTTGTTCGGACATATGGCAATATCTTCATGATTCTTATCAAACCAGGATGAACCACGATGTAAGAAGCTTGATTGGGAACCACTAATCAGTGGAGAATAACCAAGAAGTTGAATAAATCTCATAAGTGTTGTGAGCAAGAAGATATCCCACCTTATATCCAGATGATTCCAGATTAGCCTGTTCGGACATATGCCATTATCTTCATGATTCTTATCAAACCAGGATGAACCAATATGTAAGAAGCTTGATTGGGAACCACTAATCAGTGGAGAATAGCTTGTTCGGACATATGCCATTTTCTTCATGATTCTTATCAAACCAGGATGAACCAATATGTAAGAAGCTTGATTGGGAACCACTAATCAGTGGAGAATAACCAGGAAGTTGAATAAATCTCAGAGGAGTTGTGAGTAAGAAGATATCTCACTTTCTATCCATATGATTCCAGATTAGCATGTTCGGACATATGGCAATATCTTCATGATTATTATCAAACCAGGATGAACCACGATCTAAGAAGCTTTATTTGGAACCAGTATTCAGTGGAGAATAACCAGGAAGTTGAATAAATCTCATCAGTGTTGTGAGCAGGAAGATATCCCACCTTCTATCCAGATGATTCCAGATTAGCATGTTCGGACATATGCCATTATCTTCATGATTCTTATCAAACCAGGATGAACCACGATCTAACAAGCTTTATTTGGAACCACTAATCAGTGGAGAATAACCACGTAGTTGAATAAATCTCATAGGAGTTGTGAGTAAGAAGATATCCCACTTTCTATCCAGATGATTCCAGATTAGCCTGTTCGGACATATGGCAATATCTTCATGATTCTTATCAAACCAGGATGAAAAACGATCTAAGAAGCTTTATTTGCAACCACTAATCAGTGGAGAATAACCAGGAAGTTGAATAAATCTCATCAGTGTTGTGAGCAAGAAGATCTCCCACCTTCTATCCAGATGATTCCAGATTAGCCTGTTCAGACATATGCCATTATCTTCATGATTCTTATCAAACCAGGATGAACCACGATCTAAGAAGATTTATTTGGGACCACTAATCAGTGGAGAATAACCAGGTAGTTGAATAAATCTCATAGGAGTTATAAGTAAGAAGATATCCCACTTTCTATCCAGATGATTCCAGATTAGCCTGTTCGGACATATGCCAATATCTTCATGATTCTTTTTAAACCAGGATGAACCATGATCAAAGAAGTTTTATTTGGAACCACTAATCAGTGAAGAATAACCAGAAATTTGAATAAATCTCATAAGTGTCATGAGCAAGAAGATATCCCACCTTCTATCCAGATGATTCCAGATTAGCCTGTTCGGACATATGCCATTATCTTCATGATTCTTATCAAACCAGGATGAACCAATATGTAAGAAGCTTGATTGGGAACCACTAATCAGTTGAGAATAACCAGGAAGTTAAATAAATCTCATAGGAGTTGTGAGTAAGAAGATATCCCACTTTCTATCCAGATGATTCTAGATTAGCATGTTCGAACATATGCCATTATCTTCATGATTCTTATCAAACCAGGATGAACCACGATCTAAGAAGCTTTATTTGGAACCACTATTTAGTGGAGAATAACCAGGAAGTTAAATAAATCTCATAGGAGTTGTGAGTAAGAAGATATCCCACTTTCTATCCAGATGATTCCAGATTAGCCTGTTCGGACATATGGCAATATCTTCATGATTCTTATCAAACCAGGATGAAAAACGATCTAAGAAGCTTTATTTGCAACCACTAATCAGTGGAGAATAACCAGGAAGTTGAATAAATCTCATCAGTGTTGTGAGCAAGAAGATATCCCACCTTCTATCCAGATGATTCCAGATTAGCCTGTTCGGACATATGCCATTATCTTCATGATTCTTATGAAACCAGGATGAACCAATATGTAAGAAGCTTGATTGGGAACCACTAATCAGTGGAGAATAGCTTGTTCGGACATATGCCATTTTCTTCATGATTCTTATCAAACCAGGATGAACCAATATGTAAGAAGCTTGATTGGGAACCACTAATCAGTGGAGAATAACCAGGAAGTTGAATAAATCTCATAGGAGTTGTGAGTAAGAAGATATCTCACTTTCTATCCAGATGATTCCAGATTAGCCTGTTCAGACATATGCCATTATCTTCATGATTCTTATCAAACCAGGATGAACCACGATCTAAGAAGATTTATTTGGGACCACTAATCAGTGGAGAATAACCAGGTAGTTGAATAAATCTCATAGGAGTTATAAGTAAGAAGATATCCCACTTTCTATCCAGATGATTCCAGATTAGCCTGTTCGGACATATGCCAATATCTTCATGATTCTTTTTAAACCAGGATGAACCATGATCAAAGAAGTTTTATTTGGAACCACTAATCAGTGAAGAATAACCAGAAATTTGAATAAATCTCATAAGTGTCATGAGCAAGAAGATATCCCACCTTCTATCCAGATGATTCCAGATTAGCCTGTTCGGACATATGCCATTATCTTCATGATTCTTATCAAACCAGGATGAACCAATATGTAAGAAGCTTGATTGGGAACCACTAATCAGTTGAGAATAACCAGGAAGTTAAATAAATCTCATAGGAGTTGTGAGTAAGAAGATATCCCACTTTCTATCCAGATGATTCTAGATTAGCATGTTCGAACATATGCCATTATCTTCATGATTCTTATCAAACCAGGATGAACCACGATCTAACAAGCTTTATTTGGAACCACTATTTAGTGGAGAATAACCAGGAAGTTAAATAAATCTCATAGGAGTTGTGAGTAAGAAGATATCCCACTTTCTATCCAGATGATTCCAGATTAGCCTGTTCGGACATATGGCAATATCTTCATGATTCTTATCAAACCAGGATGAAAAACGATCTAAGAAGCTTTATTTGCAACCACTAATCAGTGGAGAATAACCAGGAAGTTGAATAAATCTCATCAGTGTTGTGAGCAAGAAGATCTCCCACCTTCTATCCAGATGATTCCAGATTAGCCTGTTCAGACATATGCCATTATCTTCATGATTCTTATCAAACCAGGATGAACCACGATCTAAGAAGCTTTATTTGGAACCACTAATCAGTGGAGAATAACCAGGTAGTTGAATAAATCTCATAAGAGTTATAAGTAAGAAGATATCCCACTTTCTATCCAGATGATTCCAGATTAGCCTGTTCGGACATATGCCAATATCTTCATGATTCTTATTAAACCAGGATGAACCACGATCAAAGAAGTTTTATTTGGAACCACTAATCAGTGAAGAATAACCAGAAATTTGAATAAATCTCATAAGTGTCATGAGCAAGAAGATATCCCATCTTCTATCCAGATGATTCCAGATTAGCCTGTTCGGACATATGCCATTATCTTCATGATTCTTATCAAACCAGGATGAACCAATATGTAAGAAGCTTGATTGGGAACCACTAATCAGTTGAGAATAACCAGGAAGTTAAATAAATCTCATAGGAGTTGTGAGTAAGAAGATATCCCACTTTCTATCCAGATGATTCTAGATTAGCCTGTTCGAACATATGCCATTATCTTCATGATTCTTATCAAACCAGGATGAACCACGATCTAAGAAGCTTTATTTGGAACCACTATTTAGTGGAGAATAACCAGGAAGTTAAATAAATCTCATAGGAGTTGTGAGTAAGAAGATATCCCACTTTCTATCCAGATGATTCCAGATTAGCCTGTTCGGACATATGGCAATATCTTCATGATTCTTATCAAACCAGGATGAAAAACGATCTAAGAAGCTTTATTTGCAACCACTAATCAGTGGAGAATAACCAGGAAGTTGAATAAATCTCATCAGTGTTGTGAGCAAGAAGATATCCCACCTTCTATCCAGATGATTCCAGATTAGCCTGTTCGGACATATGCCATTATCTTCATGATTCTTATCAAACCAGGATGAACCAATATGTAAGAAGCTTGATTGGGAACCACTAATCAGTGGAGAATAGCTTGTTCGGACATATGCCATTTTCTTCATGATTCTTATCAAACCAGGATGAACCAATATGTAAGAAGCTTGATTGGGAACCACTAATCAGTGGAGAATAACCAGGAAGTTGAATAAATCTCATAGGAGTTGTGAGTAAGAAGATATCTCACTTTCTATCCATATGATTCCAGATTAGCATGTTCGGACATATGGCAATATCTTCATGATTATTATCAAACCAGGATGAACCACGATCTAAGAAGCTTTATTTGGAACCAGTATTCAGTGGAGAATAACCAGGAAGTTGAATAAATCTCATCAGTGTTGTGAGCAAGAAGATATCCCACCTTCTATCCAGATGATTCCAGATTAGCATGTTCGGACATATGCCATTATCTTCATGATTCTTATTAAACCAGGATGAACCACGATCTAACAAGCTTTATTTGGAACCACTAATCAGTGGAGAATAACCAGGTAGTTGAATAAATCTCATAGGAGTTGTGAGTAAGAAGATATCCCACTTTCTATCCAGATGATTCCAGATTAGCCTGTTCGGACATATGGCAATATCTTCATGATTCTTATCAAACCAGGATGATCCAATATGTAAGAAGCATGATAAGGAACCACTAATCAGTGGAGAATAACCAGGAAGTTAAATAAATCTCATAGGAGTTGTGAGTAAGAAGATATCCCACTTTCTATCCAGATGATTCTAGATTAGCTTGTTCGAACATATGCCATTATCTTCATGATTCTTATCAAACCAGGATGAACCACGATCTAAGAAGCTTTATTTGGAACCACTATTTAGTGGAGAATAACCAGGAAGTTAAATAAATCTCATAGGAGTTGTAAATAAGAAGATATCCCACTTTCTATCCAGATGATTCCAGATTAGCCTGTTCGGACATATGGCAATATCTTCATGATTCTTATCAAACCAGGATGAAAAACGATCTAAGAAGCTTTATTTGCAACCACTAATCAGTGGAGAATAACCAGGAAGTTGAATAAATCTCATCAGTGTTGTGAGCAAGAAGATCTCCCACCTTCTATCCAGATGATTCCAGATTAGCCTGTTCAGACATATGCCATTATCTTCATGATTCTTATCAAACCAGGATGAACCACGATCTAAGAAGCTTTATTTGGAACCACTAATCAGTGGAGAATAACCAGGTAGTTGAATAAATCTCATAGGAGTTATAAGTAAGAAGATATCCCACTTTCTATCCAGATGATTCCAGATTAGCCTGTTCGGACATATGCCAATATCTTCATGATTCTTATTAAACCAGGATGAACCACGATCAAAGAAGTTTTATTTGGAACCACTAATCAGTGAAGAATAACCAGAAATTTGAATAAATCTCATAAGTGTCATGAGCAAGAAGATATCCCACCTTCTATCCAGATGATTCCAGATTAGCCTGTTCGGACATATGCCATTATCTTCATGATTCTTATCAAACCAGGATGAACCAATATGTAAGAAGCTTGATTGGGAACCACTAATCAGTTGAGAATAACCAGGAAGTTAAATAAATCTCATAGGAGTTGTGAGTAAGAAGATATCCCACTTTCTATCCAGATGATTCTAGATTAGCCTGTTCGAACATATGCCATTATCTTCATGATTCTTATCAAACCAGGATGAACCACGATCTAAGAAGCTTTATTTGGAACCACTATTTAGTGGAGAATAACCAGGAAGTTAAATAAATCTCATAGGAGTTGTGAGTAAGAAGATATCCCACTTTCTATCCAGATGATTCCAGATTAGCCTGTTCGGACATATGGCAATATCTTCATGATTCTTATCAAACCAGGATGAAAAACTATCTAAGAAGCTTTATTTGCAACCACTAATCAGTGGAGAATAACCAGGAAGTTGAATAAATCTCATCAGTGTTGTGAGCAAGAAGATATCCCACCTTCTATCCAGATGATTCCAGATTAGCCTGTTCGGACATATGCCATTATCTTCATTATTCTTATCAAACCAGGATGAACCACGATCTAAGAAGCTTTATTTGGAACCACTAATCAGTGGAGAATAACCAGTTAGTTGAATAAATCTCATAGGAGTTATAAGTAAGAAGATATCCCACTTTCTATCCAGATGATTCCAGATTACCCTGTTCGGACATATGCCAATATCTTCATGATTCTTATTAAACCAGGATGAACCACGATCAAAGAAGTTTTATTTGGAACCACTAATCCGTGAAGAAGAATCAGAAATTTGAATAAATCTCATAAGTGTCATGAGCAAGAAGATATCCCACCTTCTATCCAGATGATTCCAGATTAGCCTGTTCGGACATATGCCATTATCTTCATGATTCTTATCAAACCAGGATCAACCACGATGTAAGAAGCTTGATTGGGAACCACTAATCAGTGGAGAATAACCAGGAAGTTAAATAAATCTCATAAGTGTTGTGAGCAAGAAGATATCCCACCTTCTATCCAGATGATTCCAGATTAGCATGTTCAGACATATGCCATTATCTTCATGATTCTTATCAAACTAGGATGAACCACGATCTAAGAATGTTTATTTGGAACCACTAATCAGTGGATAATAACCAGGAAGTTGAATAAATCTGATAAGTCTTGTGAGCAAGAAGATATCCCACCTTCTATCCAGATGATTCCAGATTAGCCTGTTCGGACATATGCCATTATCTTCATGATTCTTATCAAACCAGGATGAACCAATATGTAAGAAGCTTGATTGGGAACCACTAATCAGTGGAGATTAACCAGGAAGTTGAATAAATCTCATAGGAGTTATGAGAAAGAAGATATCCCACTTTCTATCCAGGTGATTCCAGATTAGCCTGTTCGGACATATGGCAATATCTTCATGATTCTTATCAAACCAGGATGAACCACGATGTAAGAAGCTTGATTGGGAACCACTAATCAGTGGATAATAACCAAGAAGTTGAATAAATCTCATAAGTGTATTGAGTAAGAAGATATCCCACCTTCTATCCAGATGATTTCAGATTAGCCTGTTCGGACATATGCCATTATCTTCATGATTCTTATCAAACCAGGATGAACCAATATGTAAGAAGCTTGATTGGGAACCAATAATCAGTGGAGAATAACCAGAAAGTTAAGTAAATCTCATAGGAGTTTTGAGTAAGAAGATATCCCACTTTCTATCCAGATGATTCCAGATTAGCCTGTTCGAACATATGCCATTATCTTCATGATTCTTATCAAACCAGGATGAACCACGATCTACGAAGATTTATTTGGAACCAATAATCAGTGGAGAATAACCAGGAAGTTGAATAAATCTCATAAGTGTTGTGAGCAAGAAGATATCCCACCTTCTATCCAGATGATTCCAGATTAGCCTGTTCGGACATATGCCATTATCTTCCTGATTCTTATCAAACCAGGATGAACCACGATCTAAGAAGCTTTATTTGGAACCACTAATCAGTGGATAATAACCAGGAAGTTGAATAAATCTTATAGGAGTTGTGAGTAAGAAGATATCCCATTTTCTATCCAGAAGATTCCAGATTAGCCTGTTCGGACATATGACATTATATTCATGATTCTTATCAAACCAGGATCAACCACGATGTAAGAAGATTGTTTGGGAACCACTAATCAGTGGAGAATAACCAGGAAGTTAAATAAATCTCATAGGAGTTGTGAGGAAGAAGATATCCCACTTTCTATCCAGGTGATTCCAGATTAGCCTGTTCGGACATATGGCAATATCTTCATGATTCTTATCAAACCAGGATAAACCACGATCTAAGAAGCTTTTTTGGAACCACTAATCAGTGGAGAATAACCAGGAAGTTGAATAAATCTCATAGGAGTTGTGAGTAAGAAGATATCCCACTTTCTATCCAGATGATTCCAGATTAGCTTGTTCGGACATATGGCAATATCTTCATGATTCTTATCAAACCAGGACGAACCAATATGTAAGAAGCTTGATTGGGAACCAGTAATCAGTGGAGAATAACCAGGTAGTTCAATAATTCTCATAGGAGTTGTAAGTAAGAAGATATTCCACTTTCTATCCAGATGATTCCAGATTAGCATGTTCGGACATATGGCAATATCTTCATGATTCTTATTAAACCAGGATGAACCACGATCAAAGAAGTTTTATTTGGAACGACTAATCAGTGAAGAATAACCAGAAATTTGAATAAATCTCATAAGTGTCATGAGCAAGAAGATATCCCACCTTCTATCCAGATGATTCCAGATTAGCCTGTTCGGACATATGCCATTATCTTCATGATTCTTATCAAACCAGGATCAACCACGATGTAAAAAGCTTGATTGGGAACCACTAATCAGTGGAGAATAACCAGGAAGTTGAATAAAACTCATAGGAGTTGTGAGTAAGAAGATATCCCACTTTCTATCCAGATGATTCCAGATTCGCCTGTTCGGACATATGGCAATATCTTCATGATTCTTATCAAACCAAGATGAACCACGATCTAAGAAGCTTTTTTTGGAACCACTAATCAGTGGAGAATAACCAGGAAGTTTAATAAATCTCATAGGAGTTGTGAGTAAGAAGATATCCCACTTTCTATTGAGATGATTCCTGATTAGCTTGTTCGGACATATGGCAATATCTTCTTGATTATTATCAAACCAGGATGAACCAATATGTAAGAAGTTTGATTGGGAACCAATAATCAGTGGAGAATAACCAGGAAGTTAAGTAAATCTCATAGGAGTTTTGAGTAAGAAGATATCCCACTTTCTATCCAGATGATTCCAGATTAGCCTGTTCCAACATATGCCATTATCTTCATGATTCTTATCAAACCAGGATGAACTACTATTTAAGAAGCTTTATTTGCAACCACTAATCAGTGGAGAATAACCAGGAAGTTGAATAAATCTCATAAGTCTTGTGAGCAAGAAGATATCCCACCTTCTATCCAGATGATTCCAGATTAGCCTGTTCGGACATATGCCATTATCTTCATGATTCTTATCAAACCAGGATGAACCACGATCTAAGAAGCTTTATTTGGAACCACTAATCAGTAGGTAATAACCAGGAAGTTGAATAAATCTTATAGGAGTTGTGAGTAAGAAGATATCCCATTTTCTATCCAGAAGATTCCAGATTAGCCTGTTCGGACATATGACATTATATTCATGATTCTTATCAAACCAGGATCAACCACGATGTAAGAAGATTGTTTGGGAACCACTAATCAGTGGAGAATAACCAGGAAGTTGAATAAATCTCATAGGAGTTGTGAGTAAGAAGATATCCCACTTTCTATCCAGATGATTCCAGATTAGCTTGTTCGGACATATGGCAATATCTTCATGATTCTTATCAAACCAGGACGAACCAATATGTAAGAAGCTTGATTGGGAACCAATAATCAGTGGAGAATAACCAGGAAGTTAAGTAAATCTCAAAGGAGTTTTGAGTAAGAAGATATCCCACTTTCTCTCCAGATGATTCCAGATTAGCCTGTTCGAACATATGCCATTATCTTCATGATTCTTATCAAACCAGGATGAACCACGATCTACGAAGATTAATTTGGAACCAATAATCAGTTGAGAATAACCAGGAAGTTGAATAAATCTCATAAGTGTTGTGAGCAAGAAGATATCCCACCTTTTATCCAGATGATTCCAGATTAGCATGTTCGGACATATGCCATTATCTTCATGATTCTTAATAAACCAGGATGAACCATGATCTAAGAAGCTTTATTTGGAACCACTAATCAGTGGAGAATAACCAGGTAGTTCAATAAATCTCATAGGAGTTGTGAGTAAGAAGATATCCCACTTTCTATCCAGATGATTCCAGATTAGCTTGTTCGGACATATGGCAATATCTTCATGACTCTTATTAAACCAGGATGAACCACGATCAAAGAAGTTTTATTTGGAACCACTAATCAGTGGAGAATAACCAGAAATTTGAATAAATCTCATAGGTGTCATGAGCAAGAAGATATCCCACCTTCTATCCAGATGATTCCAGATTAGCCTGTTCGGACATATGCCATTATCTTCATGATTCTAATCAAACCAGGATCAACCACAATGTAAAAAGCTTGATTGGGAACCACTAATCAGTGGAGAATAACCAGGAAGTTGAATAAAATACATAGGAGTTATGAGTAAGAAGATATCCCACTTTCTATCCAGATGATTCCAGATTCGCCTGTTCGGACATATGGCAATATCTTCATGATTCTTATCAAACCAAGATGAACCACGATCTAAGAAGCTTTTTTTGGAACCACTAATCAGTGGAGAATAACCAGGAAGTTTAATAAATCTCATAGGAGTTGTGAGTAAGAAGATATCCCACTTTCTATTCAGATGATTACTGATTAGCTTGTTCGGACATATGGCAATATCTTCTTGATTATTATCAAACCAGGATGAACCAATATGTAAGAAGTTTGATTGGGAACCAATAATCAGTGGAGAATAACCAGGAAGTTGAATAAATCTTATAGGAGTTGTGAGTATTATTCAACTTCCTGGTTATTCTCCACTGATTAGTGGTTGCAAATAAAGCTTCTTAGATCGTGGTTCATCCTGGTTTGATAAGAATCATGAAGATAATGGCATATGTCCGTACAGGCTAATCTGGAATCATCTGGATAGAAGGTGGGATATCTTCTTACTCAAAACACTTATGAGATTTATTCAACTTCCTGGTTATTCTCCACTGATTAGTGGTTGCAAATAAAGCTTCTTAAATAGTAGTTCATCCTGGTTTGATAAGAATCATGAAGATAATGGCATATGTCCGAACAGGCTAATCTGGAATCATCTGAATAGAAGGTGGGATATCTTCTTACTCACAACACCTATGAGATTTATTCAACTTCCTGGTTATTCTCCACTGATTAGTGGTTCCAAATAAAGCTTCTTAGATCGTGGTTCATCCTGGTTTGATAAGAATCATGAAGATAATGGCATATGTCCGTACAGGCTAATCTGGAATCATCTGGATAGAAGGTGGGATATCTTCTTACTCAAAACACTTATGAGATTTATTCAACTTCCTGGTTATTCTCCACTGATTAGTGGTTGCAAATAAAGCTTCTTAAATAGTAGTTCATCCTGGTTTGATAAGAATCATGAAGATAATGGCATATGTCCGAACAGGCTAATCTGGAATCATCTGAATAGAAGGTGGGATATCTTCTTACTCACAACACCTATGAGATTTATTCAACTTCCTGGTTATTCTCCACTGATTAGTGGTTCCAAATAAAGCTTCTTAGATCGTGGTTCATCCTGGTTTGATAAGAATCATGAGGATAATGGCATATGTCCGAACAAGCTAATATGGAATCATCTGGATAGAAGGTGGGATATATTCTTTCTCACAACACTTATGAGATTTATTCAACTTCCTGGTTATTCTCCACTGATTAGTGGTTCGAAACAAAGCTTCTTAGATCGTGGTTCATCCTGGTTTGATAAGAATCATGAAGATATTACCATATGTCCGAACATGCTAATTTGGAATCATATAGATAGAAAGTGGGATATCTTCTTACTCACAACTACTATGAGATTTATTAAACTTCCTGGTTATTCTCCACTGAATAGTGGTTCCAAATAAAGCTTCTTAGATCGTGGTTCATCCTGGTTTGATAAGAATCATGAAGATAATGGCATATGTCCGAACAGGCTAATCTGGAATCATTTGGATAGAAGGTGGGATATCTTCTTGCTCACAACACTTATGAGATTTATTCAACTTCCTGGTTATTCTCCACTGATTAGTGGTTCCAAATAAAGCTTCTTAGATCGTGGTTCACCTTGGTTTGATAAGAATCATGAATATATTGCCATATGTCGGAAAAAGCTAATCTGGAATCATCTGGATAGAAAGTGGGATATCTTCTTACTCACAACTCCTATGAGATTTATTCAACTTCCTGGTTATTCTACACTATTAATGGTTCCAAATAAAGCTTCTTAGATCGTGGTTCATCCTGGTTTGATAGTAATCATGAATGTAATGGCATGAGTTCGAACATGCTAATCTGGAATCATCTGGATAGAAGTTGGGATATATTCTTGCTCACAACACTTATGAGATTTATTCAACTTCCTGGTTATTCTCCACTGATTAGTGGTTCCAAATAATGCTTCTTAGATCATGGTTCATCCTGGTTTGATAAAAATCATGAAGATATCGCCATATGTTCGAACAGGCTAATCTGGAAACATCTGGATAGAAGGTGGGATATCTTCTTGCTCACAACACTTATGATATTTATTCAACTTCATGGTTATTCTCCACTGATTAGTGGTTTAAAATAAATCGTCTTATATCGTGGTTGATCCTGGTTTGATAAGAATCATGAAGGTATTGCCATATGTCCGAACAGGCTAATCTGGAATCACCTGGATAGAAAGTGGGATATCTTTTTCCTCACAACTCCTATGAGATTTATTGAACTACCTGGTTATTCTCCACTGATTATTGGTTCCCAATCAAGCTTCTTACATCGTGGTTCGTCCTGGTTTGATAAGAATCAAGAAGATATTGCCATATGTCCGAACAGGCGAATCTGGAATAACCTGGATAGAAAGTGGGATATCTTCTTACTCACAACACTTATGAGATTTATTAAACTTTCGGGTTATTCTCCACTGGTTAGTGGTTCCAAATAAAGCTTCTTAGATCGTGGTTCATCCTGGTTTGATAAGAATTATGAAGATATTGCCATATGTCCGAACAGACTAATCTGGAATCATCTTGATAGAGAGTGGGATATCTTCTTACTCACAACTCCTATGAGATTTATTCAACTTCCTGGTTATTCTCCACTGATTAGTGGTTCCCAATCAAGCTTCTTATATATTGGTTCATCCAGGTTTGATAAGAATCATGAAGATATTGCCATATGTCCGAACAGGCTAATCTGGAATTCATCTGGATAGAAAGTGGGATATCTTCTTAATCACAACTCCTATGAGATTTATTCAACTTCCTGGTTATTCTCCACTGATTAGTGGTTCTAAATAAAGCTTCTTAGATCGTGGTTCATCCTGGTTTGATAAGAATCATGAAGATAATGGCATATGTCCGAACAGGCTAATCTGGAATCATCTGGATAGAAGGTGGGATATCTTCTTGCTCACAACACTTATGAGATTTATTCAACTTCCTGGTTATTCTCCACTGATTATTGGTTCCAAATAAAGCTTCTTAGATCGTTGTTCATCCTGGTTTGATAAGAATCATGAAGATATTGCCATATGTCCGAACAGGCTAATCTGGAATCATCAGGATAGAAAGTGGGATATCTTCTTACTCACAACTCCTATGAGATTTATTCAACTTCCTGGTTATTCTCCACTGATTAGTGGTTCTTAATCAAACTTCTTACATATTGGTTCATCCTGGTTTGATAAGAATCATGAAGATAATGGCATATGTCCGAATAGGCTAATCTGGAATCATCTGGATAGAAGGTGGGATATCTTCTTACTCACAACACCTATGAGATTTATTCAACTTCCTGGTTATTCTCCACTGATTAGTGCTTCCAAATAAAGCTTCTTAGATCGTGGTTCATCCTGGTTTGATAAGAATCATGAGGATATTGCCATATGTCCGAACATGCTAATCTGGAATCACCTGGATAGAAAATGGGATATCTTCTTACTCACAACTCCTATGAGATTTATTCAACTTCCTGGTTATTCTCCACTGATTAGTGGTTCCAAATAAAGCTTCTTAGATCGTGGTTCATCCTGGTTTGATAAGAATCATGAAGATAATGGCATATGTCCGAACATGCTAATCTGGAATCATCTGGATAGAAGGTGGGATATATTCTTGCTCACAACACTTATGAGATTTATTCAACTTCCTGGTTATTCTCCACTGATTAGTGGTTCGAAACAAAGCTTCTTAGATCGTGGTTCATCCTGGTTTGATAAGAATCATGAAGATATTACCATATGTCCGAACATGCTAATTTGGAATCATATAGATAGAAAGTGAGATATCTTCTTACTCACAACTCCTATGAGATTTATTAAACTTCCTGGTTATTCTCCACTGAATAGTGGTTCCAAATAAAGCTTCTTAGATCGTGGTTCATCCTGGTTTGATAAGAATCATGAAGATGATGGCATATGTCCGAACAGGCTAATCTGGAATCATTTGGATAGAAGGTGGGATATCTTCTTGCTCACAATACTTATGAGATTTATTAAACTTCCTGGTTATTCTCCACTGATTAGTGGTTCCAAATAAAGCTTCTTAGATCGTGGTTCACCTTGGTTTGATAAGAATCATGAATATATTGCCATATGTCGGAAAAAGCTAATCTGGAATCATCTGGATAGAAAGTGGGATATCTTCTTACTCACAACTCCTATGAGATTTATTCAACTTCCTGGTTATTCTCCACTATTAATGGTTCCAAATAAAGCTTCTTAGATCGTGGTTCATCCTGGTTTGATAGGAATCATGAATGTAATGGCATGAGTTCGAACATGCTAATCTGGAATCATCTGGATAGAAGTTGGGATATATTCTTGCTCACAACACTTATGAGATTTATTCAACTTCTTGGTTATTCTCCACTGATTAGTGGTTCCAAATAAAGCTTCTTAGATCATGGTTCATCCTGGTTTGATAATAATCATGAAGATATCGCCATATGTCCGAACAGGCTAATCTAGAAACATCTGGATAGAAGGTGGGATATCTTCTTGCTCACAACACTTATGATATTTATTCAACTTCATGGTTATTCTCCACTGATTAGTGGTTCAAAATAAATCTTCTTATATCGTGGTTGATCCTGGTTTGATAAGAATCATGAAGATATTGCCATATGTCCGAACAGGCTAATCTGGAATCACCTGGATAGAAAGTGGGATATCTTTTTCCTCACAACTCCTATGAGATTTATTGAACTACCTGGTTATTCTCCACTGATTAGTGGTTCCCAATCAAGCTTCTTACATCGTGGTTCGTCCTGGTTTATAAGAATCATGAAGATAATGGCATATGTCCGAACAGGCTAATCTGGAATCATCCGGATAGAAGGTGGGATATCTTCTTGCTCACAACACTTATGAGATTTATTCAACTTCCTGGTTATTCTCCACTGATTAGTGGTTACAAATAAAGCTTCTTAGGTCGTGGTTCGTCCTTGTTTGATAAGAATCATGAGGATATTGCCATATGTCCGAACATGCTAATCTGGAATAACCTGGATAGAAAATGGATATCTTCTTACTCACAACTCCTATGAAATTTATTCAACTTCGTGGTTATTATCCACTGATTAGTGGTTCCCAATCAAGCTTCTTACATATTGGTTCATCCTGGTTTGATAAGAATCATGAAGATAATGGCATATGTCCGAACATGCTAATCTGGAATCATCTGGATAGAAGGTGGGATATCTTCTTACTCACAAACACTTATGAGATTTATTAAACTTTCGGGTTATTCTCCACTGGTTAGTGGTTCCAAATAAAGCTTCTTAGATCGTGGTTCATCCTGGTTTGATAAGAATTATGAAGATATTGCCATATGTCCGAACAGGCTAATCTGGAATCATCTGGATAGAGAGTGGGATATCTTCTTACTCACAACTCCTATGAGCTTTATTCAACTTCCTGGTTATTCTCCACTGCTTAGTGGTTCCCAATCAAGCTTCTTATATATTGGTTCATCCAGGTTTGATAAGAATCATGAAGATATTGTCATATGTCCGAACAGGCTAATCTGGAATTCATCTGGATAGAAAGTGGGATATCTTCTTAATCACAACTCCTATGAGATTTATTCAACTTCCTAGTTATTCTCCACTGATTAGTGGTTCTAAATAAAGCTTCTTAGATCGTGGTTCATCCTGGTTTGATAAGAATCATGAAGATAATGGCATATGTACGAACAGGCTAATCTGGAATCATCTGGATAGAAGGTGGGATATCTTCTTGCTCACAACACTTATGAGATTTATTCAACTTCCTGGTTATTCTCCACTGATTAGTGGTTCCAAATAAAGTTACTTAGATCGTTGTTCATCCTGGTTTGATAAGAATCATTAAGATATTGCCATATGTCCGAACAGGCTAATCTGGAATCATCTGGATAGAAAGTGGGATATCTTCTTACTCACAACTCGTATGAGATTTATTCAACTTCCTGGTTATTCTCCACTGATTAGTGGTTCTTAATCAAACTTCTTACATATTGGTTCATCCTGGTTTGATAAGAATCATGAAGATAATGGCATATGTCCGAACAGGCTAATCTGGAATCATCTGGATAGAAGGTGGGATATCTTCTTACTCACAACACCTATGAGATTTATTCAACTTCCTGGTTATTCTCCACTGATTAGTGGTTCCAAATAAAGCTTCTTAGATCGTGGTTCATCCTGGTTTGATAAGAATCATGAGGATATTGCCATATGTCCGAACATGCTAATCTGGAATCACCTGGATAGAAAATGGGATATCTTCTTACTCACAACTCCTATGATATTTATTCAACTTCCTGGTTATTCTTCACTGATTAGTGGTTCCAAATAAAGCTTCTTAGATCGTGGTTCATCCTGGTTTGATAAGAATCATGAAGATAATGGCATATGTCCGAACAGGCTAATCTGGAATCATCTAGATAGAAGGTGGGATATCTTCTTGCTCACAACACTTATGAGATTTATTAAATTTCCTGGTTATTCTCCACTGATTAGTGGTTCGAAACAAAGCTTCTTTGATCGTGGTTCATCCTGGTTTGATAAGAATCATGAAGATATTACCATATGTCCGAACATGCTAATTTGGAATCATATAGATAGAAAGTGGGA
>CM034036.1:26633112-26712149 GCA_019705995.1 Raphanus raphanistrum x Raphanus sativus
AAGTAATCTCATAGGAGTTGTGAGTAAGAAGATATCCCACTTTCTATCCAGATGATTCCAGATGATTCCAGATTAGCCTGTTCGGACATATGCCATTATCTTCATGATTCTTATCAAACCAGGATGAACCACGATCTAAGAAGCTTTATTTGGAACCACTAATCAGTGGAGAATAACCAGGAAGTTGAATAAATCTCATAGGAGTTGTGATTAAGAAGATATCCCACTTTCTATCCAGATGATTCCAGATTAGCCTGTTCGGACATATGGCAATATATTCATGATTCTTATCAAACCAGGATGAACCACGATCTAAGAAGCTTTATTTGGAACCACTAATAAGTGGAGAATAACCAGGAAGTTGAATAAATCTCATAGGAGTTGTGAGTAAGAAGATATCCCACTTTCTATCCAGATGATTCCAGATTAGCCTGTTCGGACATATGCCATTATCTTCATGATTCTTATCAAACCAGGATGAACCACGATCTAAGAAGCTTTATTTGGAACCACTAATCAGTGGAGAATAACCAGGAAGTTGAATAAATCTCATAGGAGTTGTGATTAAGAAGATATCCCACTTTCTATCCAGATGATTCCAGATTAGCCTGTTCGGACATATGGCAATAGCTTCATGATTCTTATCAAACCAGGATGAACCACGATCTAAGAAGCTTTATTTGGAACCACTAATCAGTGGAGAATAACCAGGAAGTTGAATAAATCTCATAAGTGTTGTGAGCAACAAGATATCCCACCTTCTATCCAGATGATTACAGATTAGCCTGTTCGGACATATGCCATTATCTTCATGATTCTTATCAAACCAGGATGAACCACGATCTAAAGAAGCTTTATTTGGAACCACTAAACAGTGGAGAATAACCAGGAAGTTGAATAAATCTCATAGGAGTTGTGATTAAGAAGATATCCCACTTTCTATCCAGATGATTCCAGTTTAGCCTGTTCGGACATATGGCAATATCTTCATGATTCTTATCAAACCAGGATGAACCAATATATAAGAAGCTTGATTGGGAACCACTAATCAGTGGAGAATAACCAGGAAGTTGAATAAATCTCATAGGAGTTGTGAGTAAGAAGATATCCCACTTTCTATCCAGATGATTCCAGATTAGCCTGTTCGGACATATGCCATTATCTTCATGATTCTTATCAAACCAGGATGAACCACGATCTAAGAAGCTTTATTTGGAACCACTAATCTGTGGAGAATAACCAGGAAGTTGAATAAATCTCATAGGAGTTGTGAGGAAGAAGATATCCCACTTTCTATCCAGATGATTCCAGATTAGCCTGTTCGGATATATGGCAATAGCTTCATGATTCTTATCAAACCAGGATGAACCACGATCTAAGAAGCTTTATTTGGAACCACTAATCAGTGGAGAATAACCAGGAAGTTGAATAAATCTCATAAGTGTTGTGAGCAACAAGATATCCCACCTTCTATCAGATGATTACAGATTAGCCTGTTCGGACATATGCCATTATCTTCATGATTCTTATCAAACCAGGATGAACCACGATCTAAGAAGCTTTATTTGGAACCACTAATCAGTGGAGAATAACCATGAAGTTGAATAAATCTCATAAGTGTTGTGAGCAACAAGATATCCCACCTTCTATCCAGATGATTACAGATTAGCTTGTTCGGACATATGCATTATCTTCATGATTCTTATCAAACCAGGATGAACCACGATCTAAGAAGCTTTATTTGGAACCACTAATCAGTGGAGAATAACCAGGAAGTTGAATAAATCTCATAGGAGTTGTGAGTAAGAAGATATCCCACTTTCTATCCAGATGATTCCAGATTAGCTGTTTGGACATATGGCAATATCTTCATGATTCTTATCAAACCAGGATGAACCACGATCTAAGAAGCTTTATTTGGAACCACTAATCAGTGGAGAATAACCAGGAAGTTGAATAAATCTCATAAACGTTGTGAGCAAGATGATATCCCACCTTCTATCCAGATGATTCCAGATTAGCTTGTTCGGACATATGCCATTATCTTTATGATTCTTATCAAACCAGGATGAACCACGATCTAAGAAGCTTTATTTGGAACCACTAATCAGTGGAGAATAACCAGGAAGTTGAATAAATCTCATAGGAGTTGTGAGTAAGAAAATATCCCACTTTCTATCCAGATGATTCCAGATTAGCCTGTTCGGACATATGGCAATATATTCATGATTCTTATCAAACCAGGATGAACCACGATCTAAGAAGCTTTATTTGGAACCACTACTCAGTGGAGAATAACCAGGAAGTTGAAGAAATCTCATAAGTGTTGTGAGCAACAAGATATCCCACCTTCTATCCAGATGATTCCAGATTAGCCTGTTCGGACATATGCCATTATCTTCATGATTCTTATCAAACCAGGATGAACCACGATCTAAGAAGCTTTATTTGGAACCACTAATCAGTGGAGAATAACCAGGAAGTTGAATAAATTTCATAGGAGTTGTGATTAAGAAGATATCCCACTTTCTATCCAGATGATTCCAGATTAGCCTATTCGGACATATGGCAATAGCTTCATAATTCTTATCAAACCAGGATGAACCACGATCTAAGAAGCTTTATTTGGAACCACTAATCAGTGGAGAATAACCAGGAAGTTGAATAAATCTCATAAGTGTTGTGAGCAACAAGATATCCCACTTTCTATCCAGATGATTACAGATTAGCCTGTTCGGACATATGCCATTATCTTCATGATTCTTATCAAACCAGGATGAACCACGATCTAAGAAGCTTTATTTGGAACCACTAAACAGTGGAGAATAACCAGGAAGTTGAATAAATCTCATAGGAGTTGTGAGTAAGAAGATATCCCACTTTCTATCCAGATGATTCCAGATTAGCCTGTTCGGACATATGGCAATATCTTCATGATTCTTATCAAACCAGGATGAACCAATATATAAGAAGCTTGATTGGGAACCACTAATCAGTGGAGAATAACCAGGAAGTTGAATAAATCTCATAGGAGTTGTGAGTAAGAAGATATCCCACTTTCTATCCAGATGATTCCAGATTAGCCTGTTCGGACATATGCCATTATCTTCATGATTCTTATCAAACCAGGATGAACCACGATCTAAGAAGCTTTATTTGGAACCACTAATCAGTGGAGAATAACCAGGAAGTTGAATAAATCTCATAGGAGTTGTGAGGAAGAAGATATCCCACTTTCTATCCAGATGATTCCAGATTAGCCTGTTCGGATATATGGCGATAGCTTCATGATTCTTATCAAACCAGGATGAACCACGATCTAAGAAGCTTTATTTGGAACCACTAATCAGTGGAGAATAACCAGGAAGTTGAATAAATCTCATAAGTGTTGTGAGCAACAAGATATCCCACCTTCTATCAGATGATTACAGATTAGCCTGTTCGGACATATGCCATTATCTTCATGATTCTTATCAAACCAGGATGAACCATGATCTAAGAAGCTTTATTTGGAACCACTAATCAGTGGAGAATAACCAGGAAATTGAATAAATCTCATAAGTGTTGTGAGCAACAAGATATCCCACCTTCTATCCAGATGATTACAGATTAGCCTGTTCGGACATATGCCATTATCTTCATGATTCTTATCAAACCAGGATGAACCACGATCTAAGAAGCTTTATTTGGAACCACTAATCAGTGGAGAATAACCAGGAAGTTGAATAAATCTCATAGGAGTTGTGAGTAAGAAGATATCCCACTTTCTATCCAGATGATTCCAGATTAGCCTGTTCGGACATATGCCATTATCTTCATGATTCTTATCAAACCAGGATGAACCACGATCTAAGAAGCTTTATTTGGAACCACTAATCAGTGGAGAATAACCAGGAAGTTGAATAAATCTCATAGGAGTTGTGAGTAAGAAGATATCCCACTTTCTATCCAGATGATTCCAAATTAGCCTGTTCGGACATATGCCATTATCTTCATGATTCTTATCAAACCAGGATGAACCCCGATCTAAGAAGCTTTATTTGGAACCACTACTCAGTGGAGAATAACCAGGAAGTTGAATAAATCTCATAAGTGTTGTGAGCAACAAGATATCCCACCTTCTAACCAGATGATTCCAGATTAGCCTGTTCGGACATATGGCAATAGCTTCATGATTCTTATCAAACCAGGATGAACCACGATCTAAGAAGATTTATTTGGAACCACTAATCAGTGGAGAATAACCAGGAAGTTGAATAAATCTCATAAGTGTTGTGAGCAACAAGATATCCCACCTTCTATCCAGATGATTCCAGATTAGCCTGTTCGGACATATGCAATTATCTTCATGATTCTTATCAAACCAGGATGAACCATGATCTAAGAAGCTTTATTTGGAACCACTAATCAGTGGAGGATAACCAGGAAGTTGAATAAATCTCATAAGTGTTGTGAGCAACAAGATATCACACCTTCTATCCAGATGATTCCAGATTAGCCTGTTCGGACATATGCAATAGCTTCATGATTCTTATCAAACCAGGATGAACCACAATCTAAGAAGCTTTATTTGGAACCACTAATCAGTGGAGAATAACCAGGAAGTTGAATAAATCTCATAATTGTTGTGAGCAACAAGATATCCCACCTTCTATCCAGATGATTACAGATTAGCTTGTTCGGACATATGCCATTATCTTCATGATTCTTATCAAACCAGGATGAACCACGATCTAAGAAGCTTTATTTGGAACCATTAATCAGTGGAGAATAACAAGGAAGTTGAATAAATCTCATAGGAGTTGTGAGTAAGAAGATATCCCACTTTCTATCCAGATGATTCCAGATTAGCCTGTTCGGACATATGCCATTATCTTCATGATTCTTATCAAACCAGGATGAACCACGATCTAAGAAGCTTTATTTTGAACCACTAATCAGTGGAGAATAACCAGGAAGTTAAATAAATCTCATAAATGTTGTGAGCAAGAAGATATCCCACCTTCTATCCAGATGATTCCATATTAGCTTGTTCGGACATATGCCATTATCTTCATGATTCTTATCAAACCAGGATGAACCACGATCTAAGAAGCTTTATTTGGAACCACTAATCAGTGGAGAATAACCAGGAAGTTGAATAAATCTCATAGGAGTTGTGAGTAAGAAGATATCCCACTTTCTATCCAGATGATTCCAGATTAGCCTGTTCGGACAAATGGCAATATCTTCATGATTCTTATCAAACCAGGATGAACCAATATATAAGAAGCTTGATTGGGAACCACTAATCAGTGGAGAATAACCAGGAAGTTGAATAAATCTCATAGGAGTTGTGAGTAAGAAGATATCCCACTTTCTATCCAGATGATTCCAGATTAGCCTGTTCGGACATATGCCATTATCTTCATGATTCTTATCAAACCAGGATGAACCACGATCTAAGAAGCTTTATATGGAACCACTAATCAGTGGAGAATAACCAGGAAGTTGAATAAATCTCATAGGAGTTGTGAGGAAGAAGATATCCCACTTTCTATCCAGATGATTCCAGATTAGCCTGTTCGGATATATGGCAATAGCTTCATGATTCTTATCAAACCAGGATGAACCACGATCTAAGAAGCTTTATTTGGAACCACTAATCAGTGGAGAATAACCAGGAAGTTGAATAAATCTCATAAGTGTTGTGAGCAACAAGATATCCCACCTTCTATCCAGATGATTACAGATTAGCCTGTTCGGACATATGCCATTATCTTCATGATTCTTATCAAACCAGGATGAAACATGATCTAAGAAGCTTTATTTGGAACCACTAATCAGTGGAGAATAACCAGGAAGTTGAATAAATCTCATAAGTGTTGTGAGCAACAAGATATCCCACCTTCTATCCAGATGATTACAGATTAGCCTGTTCGGACATATGCCATTATCTTCATGATTCTTATCAAACCAGGATGAACCACGATCTAAGAAGCTTTATTTGGAACCACTAATAAGTGGAGAATAACCAAGAAGTTGAATAAATCTCATAGGAGTTGTGAGTAAGAAGATATCCCACTTTCTATCCAGATGATTCCAGATTAGTCTGTTCGGACATATGGTAATATATTCATGATTCTTATCAAACCAGGATGAACCACGATCTAAGAAGCTTTATTTGGAACCACTACTCAGTGGAGAATAACCAGGAAGTTGAATAAATCTCATAAGTGTTGTGAGCAACAAGATATCCCACCTTCTATCTAGATGATTCCAGATTAGCCTGTTCGGACATATGCCATTATCTTCATGATTCTTATCAAACCAGGATGAACCACGATCTAAGAAGCTTTATTTGGAACCATTAATCAGTGGAGAATAACAAGGAAGTTGAATAAATCTCATAGGAGTTGTGAGTAAGAAGATATCCCACTTTCTATCCAGATGATTCCAGATTAGCCTGTTCGGACATATGCCATTATCTTCATGATTCTTATCAAACCAGGATGAACCACGATCTAAGAAGCTTTATTTGGAACCACTAATCAGTGGAGAATAACCAGGAAGTTGAATAAATCTCATAGGAGTTGTGAGTAAGAAGATATCCCACTTTCTATCCAGATGATTCCAGATTAGCCTGTTCGGACATATGCCATTATCTTCATGATTCTTATCAAACCAGGATGAACCACGATCTAAGAAGCTTTATTTGGAACCACTACTCAGTGGAGAATAACCAGGAAGTTGAATAAATCTCATAAGTGTTGTGAGCAACAAGATATCCCACCTTCTAACCAGATGATTCCAGATTAGCCTGTTCGGACATATGCCATTATCTTCATGATTCTTATCAAACCAAGATGAACCACGATCTAAGAAGCTTTATTTGGAACCACTAATCAGTGGAGAATAACCAGGAAGTTGAATAAATCTCATAGGAGTTGTGAGGAAGAAGATATCCCACTTTCTATCCAGATGATTCCAGATTAGCCTGTTCGGATATATGGCAATAGCTTCATGATTCTTATCAAACCAGGATGAACCACGATCTAAGAAGCTTTATTTGGAACCACTAATCAGTGGAGAATAACCAGGAAGTTGAATAAATCTCATAGGAGTTGTGAGTAAGAAGATATCCCACTTTCTATCCAGATGATTCCAGATTAGCCTGTTCGGACATATGCCATTATCTTCATGATTCTTATCAAACCAGGATGAACCACGATCTAAGAAGCTTTATTTGGAACCACTAATCAGTGGAGAATAACCAGGAAGTTGAATAAATCTCATAGGAGTTGTGAGGAAGAAGATATCCCACTTTCTATCCAGATGATTCCAGATTAGCCTGTTCGTATATATGGCAATAGCTTCATGATTCTTATCAAACCAGGATGAACCACGATCTAAGAAGCTTTATTTGGAACCACTAATCAGTGGAGAATAACCAGGAAGTTGAATAAATCTCATAAGTGTTGTGAGCAACAAGATATCCCACCTTCTATCCAGATGATTACAGATTAGCCTGTTCGGACATATGCCATTATCTTCATGATTCTTATCAAACCAGGATGAACCACGATCTAAGAAGCTTTATTTGGAACCACTAATAAGTGGAGAATAACCAAGAAGTTGAATAAATCTCATAGGAGTTGTGAGTAAGAAGATATCCCACTTTCTATCCAGATGATTCCAGATTAGTCTGTTCGGACATATGGTAATATATTCATGATTCTTATCAAACCAGGATGAACCACGATCTAAGAAGCTTTATTTGGAACCACTACTCAGTGGAGAATAACCAGGAAGTTGAATAAATCTCATAAGTGTTGTGAGCAACAAGATATCCCACCTTCTATCTAGATGATTCCAGATTAGCCTGTTCGGACATATGCCATTATCTTCATGATTCTTATCAAACCAGGATGAACCACGATCTAAGAAGCTTTATTTGGAACCATTAATCAGTGGAGAATAACAAGGAAGTTGAATAAATCTCATAGGAGTTGTGAGTAAGAAGATATCCCACTTTCTATCCAGATGATTCCAGATTAGCCTGTTCGGACATATGCCATTATCTTCATGATTCTTATCAAACCAGGATGAACCACGATCTAAGAAGCTTTATTTGGAACCACTAATCAGTGGAGAATAACCAGGAAGTTGAATAAATCTCATAGGAGTTGTGAGTAAGAAGATATCCCACTTTCTATCCAGATGATTCCAGATTAGCCTGTTCGGACATATGCCATTATCTTCATGATTCTTATCAAACCAGGATGAACCACGATCTAAGAAGCTTTATTTGGAACCACTACTCAGTGGAGAATAACCAGGAAGTTGAATAAATCTCATAAGTGTTGTGAGCAACAAGATATCCCACCTTCTAACCAGATGATTCCAGATTAGCCTGTTCGGACATATGCCATTATCTTCATGATTCTTATCAAACCAGGATGAACCACGATCTAAGAAGCTTTATTTGGAACCACTAATCAGTGGAGAATAACCAGGAAGTTGAATAAATCTCATAGGAGTTGTGAGGAAGAAGATATCCCACTTTCTATCCAGATGATTCCAGATTAGCCTGTTCGGATATATGGCAATAGCTTCATGATTCTTATCAAACCAGGATGAACCACGATCTAAGAAGCTTTATTTGGAACCACTAATCAGTGGAGAATAACCAGGAAGTTGAATAAATCTCATAAGTGTTGTGAGCAACAAGATATCCCACCTTCTATCCAGATGATTACAGATTAGCCTGTTCGGACATATGCCATTATCTTCATGATTCTTATCAAACCAGGATGAACCATGATCTAAGAAGCTTTATTTGGAACCACTAATCAGTGGAGAATAACCAGGAAGTTGAATAAATCTCATAAGTGTTGTGAGCAACAAGATATCCCACCTTCTATCTAGATGATTACAGATTAGCCTGTTCGGACATATGCCATTATCTTCATGATTCTTATCAAACCAAGATGAACCATGATCTAAGAAGCTTTATTTGGAACCACTAATCAGTGGAGAATAACCAGGAAGTTGAATAAATCTCATAAGTGTTGTGAGCAACAAGATATCCCACCTTCTATCCAGATGATTACAGATTAGCCTGTTCGGACATATGCCATTATCTTCATGATTCTTATTAAACCAGGATGAACCACGATCTAAGAAGCTTTATTTGGAACCACTAATAAGTGGAGAATAACCAAGAAGTTGAATAAATCTCATAGGAGTTGTGAGTAAGAAGATATCCCACTTTCTATCCAGATGATTCCAGATTAGTCTGTTCGGACATATGGTAATATATTCATGATTCTTATCAAACCAGGATGAACCACGATCTAAGAAGCTTTATTTGGAACCACTACTCAGTGGAGAATAACCAGGAAGTTGAATAAATCTCATAAGTGTTGTGAGCAACAAGATATCCCACCTTCTATCTAGATGATTCCAGATTAGCCTGTTCGGACATATGCCATTATCTTCATGATTCTTATCAAACCAGGATGAACCACGATCTAAGAAGCTTTATTTGGAACCATTAATCAGTGGAGAATAACAAGGAAGTTGAATAAATCTCATAGGAGTTGTGAGTAAGAAGATATCCCACTTTCTATCCAGATGATTCCAGATTAGCCTGTTCGGACATATGCCATTATCTTCATGATTCTTATCAAACCAGGATGAACCACGATCTAAGAAGCTTTATTTGGAACCACTAATCAGTGGAGAATAACCAGGAAGTTGAATAAATCTCATAGGAGTTGTGAGTAAGAAGATATCCCACTTTCTATCCAGATGATTCCAGATTAGCCTGTTCGGACATATGCCATTATCTTCATGATTCTTATCAAACCAGGATGAACCACGATCTAAGAAGCTTTATTTGGAACCACTACTCAGTGGAGAATAACCAGGAAGTTGAATAAATCTCATAAGTGTTGTGAGCAACAAGATATCCCACATTCTAACCAGATGATTCCAGATTAGCCTGTTCGGACATATGCCATTATCTTCATGATTCTTATCAAACCAGGATGAACCACGATCTAAGAAGCTTTATTTGGAACCACTAATCAGTGGAGAATAACCAGGAAGTTGAATAAATCTCATAGGAGTTGTGAGGAAGAAGATATCCCACTTTCTATCCAGATGATTCCAGATTAGCCTGTTCGGATATATGGCAATAGCTTCATGATTCTTATCAAACCAGGATGAACCACGATCTAAGAAGCTTTATTTGGAACCACTAATCAGTGGAGAATAACCAGGAAGTTGAATAAATCTCATAAGTGTTGTGAGCAACAAGATATCCCACCTTCTATCCAGATGATTACAGATTAGCCTGTTCGGACATATGCCATTATCTTCATGATTCTTATCAAACCAGGATGAACCATGATCTAAGAAGCTTTATTTGGAACCACTAATCAGTGGAGAATAACCAGGAAGTTGAATAAATCTCATAAGGGTTGTGAGCAACAAGATATCCCACCTTCTATCCAGATGATTACAGATTAGCCTGTTCGGACATATGCCATTATCTTCATGATTCTTATCAAACCAGGATGAACTACGATCTAAGAAGCTTTACTTGGGACCACTAATCAGTGGAGAATAACCAGGAAGTTGAATAAATCTCATAGGAGTTGTGAGTAAGAAGATATCCCACTTTCTATCTAGATGATTCCAGATTAGCCTGTTCGGACATATGCCATTATCTTCATGATTCTTATCAAGCCAGGATGAACCACGATCCAAGAAGCTTTATTTGGAACCACTAATCAGTGGAGAATAACCAGGAAGTTGAATAAATCTCGTAGGATTGTGAGTAAGAAGATATCCCACTTTCTATCCAGATGATTCAACATTAGCCTGTTCGGACATATGGCAATATCTTCATGATTCTTATCAAACCAGGATGAACCAATATATAAGAAGCTTGATTGGGAACCACTAATCAGTGGAGAATAACCAGGAAGTTGAATAAATCTCATAGGAGTTGTGAGTAAGATGATATCCCACTTTCTATCCAGATGATTCCAGATTAGCCTGTTCGGATATATGGCAATAGCTTCATGATTCTTATCAAACCAGGATGAACCACGATCTAAGAAGCTTTATTTGGAACCACTAATCAGTGGATAATAACCAGGAAGTTGAGTAAATCTCATAAGTGTTGTGAGCAACAAGATATCCCACCTTCTATCCAGATGATTACAGATTAGCCTGTTCGGACATATGCCATTATCTTCATGATTCTTATCAAACCAGGATGAACTACGATCTAAGAAGCTTTACTTGGGACCACTAATCAGTGGAGAATAACCAGGAAGTTGAATAAATCTCATAGGAGTTGTGAGTAAGAAGATATCCCACTTTCTATCCAGATGATTCCAGATTAGCCTGTTCGGACATATGCCATTATCTTCATGATTCTTATCAAACCAGGTTGAACCACGATCTAAGAAGCTTTATTTGGAACCACTAATCAGTGGAGAATAACCAGGTAGTTGAATAAATCTCATAGGAGTTGTGAGTAAGAAGATATCCCACTTTCTATCCAGATGATTCCAGATTAGCTGTTTGGACATATGGCAATATCTTCATGATTCTTATCAAACCAGGATGAACCACGATCTAAGAAGCTTTATTTGGAACCACTAATCAGTGGAGAATAACCAGGAAGTTGAATAAATCTCATAAGTGTTGTGAGCAAGAAGATATGCCACCTTCTATCCAGATGATTCCAGATTAGCTTGTTCAGACATATGCCATTATCTTCATGATTCATATCAAACCAGGATGAACCACGATCTAAGAAGCTTTATTTGGAACCACTAATCAGTGGAGAATAACCAGGAAGTTGAATAAATCTCATAGGAGTTGTGAGTAAGAAGATATCCCACTTTCTATCCAGATGATTCCAGATTAGCCTGTTCGGACATATGGCAATATATTCATGATTCTTATCAAACCAGGATGAACCACGATCTAAGAAGCTTTATTTGGAACCATTAATCAGTGGAGAATAACAAGGAAGTTGAATAAATCTCATAGGAGTTGTGAGTAAGAAGATATCCCACTTTCTATCCAGATGATTCCAGATTAGCCTGTTCGGACATATGCCATTATCTTCATGATTCTTATCAAACCAGGATGAACCACGATCTAAGAAGCTTTATTTGGAACCACTAATCAGTGGAGAATAACCAGGAAGTTGAATAAATCTCATAGGAGTTGTGAGTAAGAAGATATCCCACTTTCTATCCAGATGATTCCAGATTAGCCTGTTCGGACATATGCCATTATCTTCATGATTCTTATCAAACCAGGATGAACCACGATCTAAGAAGCTTTATTTGGAACCACTACTCAGTGGAGAATAACCAGGAAGTTGAATAAATCTCATAAGTGTTGTGAGCAACAAGATATCCCACCTTCTAACCAGATGATTCCAGATTAGCCTGTTCGGACATATGCCATTATCTTCATGATTCTTATCAAACCAGGATGAACCACGATCTAAGAAGCTTTATTTGGAACCACTAATCAGTGGAGAATAACCAGGAAGTTGAATAAATCTCATAGGAGTTGTGAGGAAGAAGATATCCCACTTTCTATCCAGATGATTCCAGATTAGCCTGTTCGGATATATGGCAATAGCTTCATGATTCTTATCAAACCAGGATGAACCACGATCTAAGAAGCTTTATTTGGAACCACTAATCAGTGGAGAATAACCAGGAAGTTGAATAAATCTCATAGGAGTTGTGAGTAAGAAGATATCCCACTTTCTATCCAGATGATTCCAGATTAGCCTGTTCGGACATATGCCATTATCTTCATGATTCTTATCAAACCAGGATGAACCACGATCTAAGAAGCTTTATTTGGAACCACTAATCAGTGGAGAATAACCAGGAAGTTGAATAAATCTCATAGGAGTTGTGAGGAAGAAGATATCCCACTTTCTATCCAGATGATTCCAGATTAGCCTGTTCGGATATATGGCAATAGCTTCATGATTCTTATCAAACCAGGATGAACCACGATCTAAGAAGCTTTATTTGGAACGACTAATCAGTGGAGAATAACCAGGAAGTTGAATAAATCTCATAAGTGTTGTGAGCAACAAGATATCCCACCTTCTATCCAGATGATTACAGATTAGCCTGTTCGGACATATGCCATTATCTTCATGATTCTTATCAAACCAGGATGAACCATGATCTAAGAAGCTTTATTTGGAACCACTAATCAGTGGAGAATAACCAGGAAGTTGAATAAATCTCATAAGTGTTGTGAGCAACAAGATATCCCACCTTCTATCCAGATGATTACAGATTAGCCTGTTCGGACATATGCCATTATCTTCATGATTCTTATCAAACCAGGATGAACCACGATCTAAGAAGCTTTATTTGGAACCACTAATAAGTGGAGAATAACCAAGAAGTTGAATAAATCTCATAGGAGTTGTTAGTAAGAAGATATCCCACTTTCTATCCAGATGATTCCAGATTAGTCTGTTCGGACATATGGTAATATATTCATGATTCTTATCAAACCAGGATGAACCACGATCTAAGAAGCTTTATTTGGAACCACTACTCAGTGGACAATAACCAGGAAGTTGAATAAATCTCATAAGTGTTGTGAGCAACAAGATATCCCACCTTCTATCTAGATGATTCCAGATTAGCCTGTTCGGACATATGCCATTATCTTCATGATTCTTATCAAACCAGGATGAACCACGATCTAAGAAGCTTTATTTGGAACCATTAATCAGTGGAGAATAACAAGGAAGTTGAATAAATCTCATAGGAGTTGTGAGTAAGAAGATATCCCACTTTCTATCCAGATGATTCCAGATTAGCCTGTTCGGACATATGCCATTATCTTCATGATTCTTATCAAACCAGGATGAACCACGATCTAAGAAGCTTTATTTGGAACCACTAATCAGTGGAGAATAACCAGGAAGTTGAATAAATCTCATAGGAGTTGTGAGTAAGAAGATATCCCACTTTCTATCCAGATGATTCCAGATTAGCCTGTTCGGACATATGCCATTATCTTCATGATTCTTATCAAACCAGGATGAACCACGATCTAAGAAGCTTTATTTGGAACCACTACTCAGTGGAGAATAACCAGGAAGTTGAATAAATCTCATAAGTGTTGTGAGCAACAAGATATCCCACCTTCTAACCAGATGATTCCAGATTAGCCTGTTCGGACATATGCCATTATCTTCATGATTCTTATCAAACCAGGATGAACCACGATCTAAGAAGCTTTATTTGGAACCACTAATCAGTGGAGAATAACCAGGAAGTTGAATAAATCTCATAGGAGTTGTGAGGAAGAAGATATCCCACTTTCTATCCAGATGATTCCAGATTAGCCTGTTCGGATATATGGCAATAGCTTCATGATTCTTATCAAACCAGGATGAACCACGATCTAAGAAGCTTTATTTGGAACCACTAATCAGTGGAGAATAACCAGGAAGTTGAATAAATCTCATAAGTGTTGTGAGCAACAAGATATCCCACCTTCTATCCAGATGATTACAGATTAGCCTGTTCGGACATATGCCATTATCTTCATGATTCTTATCAAACCAGGATGAACCATGATCTAAGAAGCTTTATTTGGAACCACTAATCAGTGGAGAATAACCAGGAAGTTGAATAAATCTCATAAGTGTTGTGAGCAACAAGATATCCCACCTTCTAACCAGATGATTCCAGATTAGCCTGTTCGGACATATGCCATTATCTTCATGATTCTTATCAAACCAGGATGAACCACGATCTAAGAAGCTTTATTTGGAACCACTAATCAGTGGAGAATAACCAGGAAGTTGAATAAATCTCATAGGAGTTGTGAGGAAGAAGATATCCCACTTTCTATCCAGATGATTCCAGATTAGCCTGTTCGGATATATGGCAATAGCTTCATGATTCTTATCAAACCAGGATGAACCACGATCTAAGAAGCTTTATTTGGAACCACTAATCAGTGGAGAATAACCAGGAAGTTGAATAAATCTCATAAGTGTTGTGAGCAACAAGATATCCCACCTTCTATCCAGATGATTACAGATTAGCCTGTTCGGACATATGCCATTATCTTCATGATTCTTATCAAACCAGGATGAACCATGATCTAAGAAGCTTTATTTGGAACCACTAATCAGTGGAGAATAACCAGGAAGTTGAATAAATCTCATAAGTGTTGTGAACAACAAGATATCCCACCTTCTATCCAGATGATTACAGATTAGCCTGTTCGGACATATGCCATTATCTTCATGATTCTTATCAAACCAGGATGAACTACGATCTAAGAAGCTTTACTTGGGACCACTAATCAGTGGAGAATAGCCAGGAAGTTGAATAAATCTCATAGGAGTTGTGAGTAAGAAGATATCCCACTTTCTATCCAGATGATTCCAGATTAGCCTGTTCGGACATATGCCATTATCTTCATGATTCTTATCAAGCCAGGATGAACCACGATCTAAGAAGCTTTATTTGGAACCACTAATCAGTGGAGAATAACCAGGAAGTTGAATAAATCTCGTAGGATTGTGAGTAAGAAGATATCCCACTTTCTATCCAGATGATTCAACATTAGCCTGTTCGGACATATGGCAATATCTTCATGATTCTTATCAAACCAGGATGAACCAATATATAAGAAGCTTGATTGGGAACCACTAATCAGTGGAGAATAACCAGGAAGTTGAATAAATCTCATAGGAGTTGTGAGTAAGATGATATCCCACTTTCTATCCAGATTATTCCAGATTAGCCTGTTCGGACATATGCCATTATCTTCATGATTCTTATCGAACCAGGATGAACCACGATATAAGAAACTTTATTTGGAACCACTAATCAGTGGAGAATAACCAGGAAGTTGAATAAATCTCATAGGAGTTGTGAGGAAGAAGATATCCCACTTTCTATCCAGATGATTCCAGATTAGCCTGTTCGGATATATGGCAATAGCTTCATGATTCTTATCAAACCAGGATGAACCACGATCTAAGAAGCTTTATTTGGAACCACTAATCAGTGGATAATAACCAGGAAGTTGAATAAATCTCATAAGTGTTGTGAGCAACAAGATATCCCACCTTCTATCCAGATGATTACAGATTAGCCTGTTCGGACATATGCCATTATCTTCATGATTCTTATCAAACCAGGATGAACTACGATCTAAGAAGCTTTACTTGGGACCACTAATCAGTGGAGAATAACCAGGAAGTTGAATAAATCTCATAGGAGTTGTGAGTAAGAAGATATCCCACTTTCTATCCAGATGATTCCAGATTAGCCTGTTCGGACATATGCCATTATCTTCATGATTCTTATCAAACCAGGTTGAACCACGATCTAAGAAGCTTTATTTGGAACCACTAATCAGTGGAGAATAACCAGGTAGTTGAATAAATCTCATAGGAGTTGTGAGTAAGAAGATATCCCACTTTCTATCCAGATGATTCCAGATTAGCTGTTTGGACATATGGCAATATCTTCATGATTCTTATCAAACCAGGATGAACCACGATCTAAGAAGCTTTATTTGGAACCACTAATCAGTGGAGAATAACCAGGAAGTTGAATAAATCTCATAAGTGTTGTGAGCAAGAAGATATCCCACCTTCTATCCAGATGATTCCAGATTAGCTTGTTCAGACATATGCCATTATCTTCATGATTCATATCAAACCAGGATGAACCACGATCTAAGAAGCTTTATTTGGAACCACTAATCAGTGGAGAATAACCAGGAAGTTGAATAAATCTCATAGGAGTTGTGAGTAAGAAGATATCCCACTTTCTATCCAGATGATTCCAGATTAGCCTGTTCGGACATATGGCAATATATTCATGATTCTTATCAAACCAGGATGAACCACGATCTAAGAAGCTTTATTTGGAACCACTACTCAGTGGAGAATAACCAGGAAGTTGAAGAAATCTCAAAGGTGTTGTGAGCAACAAGATATCCCACCTTCTATCCAGATGATTCCAGATTAGCCTGTTCGGACATATGCCATTATCTTCATGATTCTTATCAAACCAGGATGAACCACGATCTAAGAAGCTTTATTTGGAACCACTAATCAGTGGAGAATAACCAGGAAGTTGAATAAATCTCATAGGAGTTGTGATTAAGAAGATATCCCACTTTCTATCTAGATGATTCCAGATTAGCCTGTTCGGACATATGGCAATATCTTCATGATTCTTATCAAACCAGGATGAACCAATATATAAGAGGCTTGATTGGGAACCACTAATCAGTGGAGAATAACCAGGAAGTTGAATAAATCTCATAGGAGTTGTGTGTAAGAAGATATCCCACTTTCTATCCAGATGATTCCAGATTAGCCTGTTCGGACATATGCCATTATCTTCATGATTCTTATCAAACCAGGATGAACCACGATCTAAGAAGCTTTATTTGGAACCACTAATCAGTGGAGAATAACCAGGAAGTTGAATAAATCTCATAAGTGTTGTGAGCAACAAGATATCCCACCTTATATCTAGATGATTACAGATTAGCCTGTTCGGACATATGCCATTATCTTCATGATTCTTATCAAACCAGGATGAACCACGATCTAAGAAGCTTTATTTGGAACCACTAATCAGTGGAGAATAACCAGGAAGTTGAATAAATCTCATAGGAGTTGTGAGGAAGAAGATATCCCACTTTCTATCCAGATGATTCCAGATTAGCCTGTTCGGATATATGGCAATAGCTTCATGATTCTTATCAAACCAGGATGAACCACGATCTAAGAAGCTTTATTTGGAACCACTAATCAGTGGAGAATAACCAGGAAGTTGAATAAATCTCATAAGTGTTTTGAGCAACAAGATATCCCACCTTCTATCCAGATGATTCCAGATTAGCCTGTTCGGACATATGCAATTATCTTCATGATTCTTATCAAACCAGGATGAAACACGATCTAAGAAGCTTTATTTGGAACCACTAATCAGTGGAGAATAACCAGGAAGTTGAATAAATCTCATAAGTGTTGTGAGCAATAAGATATCACACCTTCTATCCAGATGATTCCAGATTAGCCTGTTCGGACATATGCAATAGCTTCATGATTCTTATCAAACCAGGATGAACCACGATCTAAGAAGCTTTATTTGGAACCACTAATCAGTGGAGAATAACCAGGAAGTTGAATAAATCTCATAAGTGTTGTGAGCAACAAGATATCCCACCTTCTCTCCAGATGATTACAGATTAGTCTGTTCGGACATATGCCATTATCTTCATGATTCTTATCAAACCAGGATGAACCACGATCTAAGAAGCTTTATTTGGAACCACTAATCAGTGGAGAATAACCAGGAAGTTGAATAAATCTCATAGGAGTTGTGAGTAAGAATATATCCCACTTTCTATCCAGATGATTCCAGATTAGCTGTTCCGACATATTGCAATATCTTCATGATTCTTATCAAACCAGGATGAACCACAATCTAAGAAGCTTTATTTGGAACCACTAATCAGTGGAGAATAACCAGGAAGTGGAATAAATCTTATAAGTGTTGTGAGAAAGAAGATATCCCACCTTCTCTCCAGATGATTCCAGATTAGCTTGTTCGGACATATGCCATTATCTTCATGATTCTTATCAAACCAAGATGAACCACGATCTAAGAAGCTTTATTTGGAACCACTAATAGGTGGAGAATAACCAGGAAGTTGAATAATTCTCATAGGAGTTGTGAGTAAGAAGATATCCCACTTTCTATCCAGATGATTCCAGATTAGCCTGTTCGGACATATGGCAATATATTCATGATTCTTATCAAACCAGGATGAACCATGATCTAAGAAGCTTTATTTGGAACCACTACTCAGTGTAGAATAACCAGGAAGTTGAAGAAATCTCATAAGTGTTGTGAGCAACAAGATATCCCACCTTCTATCCAGATGATTCCAGATTAGCCTGTTCGGACATATGCCATTATCTTCATGATTCTTATCAAACCATGATGAACCACGATCTAAGAAGCTTTATTTGGAACCACTAATCAGTGGAGAATAACCAGGAAGTTGAATAAATCTCATAGGAGTTGTGATGAAGAAGATATCCCACTTTCTATCCAGATGATTCCAGATTAGCCTGTTCGGACATATGGCAATAGCTTCATGATTCTTATCAAACCAGGATGAACCACGATCTAAGAAGCTTTATTTGGAACCACTAATCAGTGGAGAATAACCAGGAAGTTGAATAAATCTCATAAGTGTTGTGAGCAACTAGATATCCCACCTTCTATCCAGATGATTACAGATTAGCCTGTTCGGACATATGCCATTATCTTCATGATTCTTATCAAACCAGGATGAACCACGATCTAAGAAGCTTTATTTGGAACCACTAATCAGTGGAGAATAACCAGGAAGTTGAATAAATCTCATAGGAGTTGTGTGTAAGAAGATATCCCACTTTCTATCCAGATGATTCCAGATTAGCTGTTCCGACATATGGCAATATCTTCATGATTCTTATCAAACCAGGATGAACCACGATCCAAGAAGCTTTATTTGGAACCTCTAATCAGTGGAGAATAACCAGGAAGTTGAATAAATCTTATAAGTATTGTGAACAAGAAGATATCCCACCTTCTATACAGATGATTCCAGATTAGCTTGTTCGGACATATGCCATTATCTTCATGATTCTTATCAAACCAGGATGAACCACGATCAAAGAAGCTTTATTTGGAACCACTAATAGGTGGAGAATAACCAGAAAGTTGAATAATTCTCATAGGAGTTGTGAGTAAGAAGATATCCCACTTTCTATCCAGATGATTCCAGATTAATCTGTTCGGACATATGGCAATATATTCATGATTCTTATCAAACCAGGATGAACCACGATCTAAGAAGCTTTATTTGGAACCACTACTCAGTGTAGAATAACCAGGAAGTTGAAGAAATCTCATAAGTGTTGTGAGCAACAAGATATCCCACCTTCTATCCAGATGATTCCAGATTAGCCTGTTCGGACATATGCCATTATCTTCATGATTCTTATCAAACCAGGATGAACCACGATCTAAGATGCTTTATTTGGAACCACTAATCAGTGGAGAATAACCAGGAAGTTGAATAAATCTCATAGGAGTTGTGATTAAGAAGATATCCCACTTTCTATCCAGATGATTCCAGATTAGCCTGTTCGGACATATGGCAATATCTTCATGTTTCTTATCAAACCAGGATGAACCAATATATAAGAAGCTTGATTGGGAACCACTAATCAGTGGAGAATAACCAGGAAGTTGAATAAATCTCATAGGAGTTGTGTGTAAGAGGATATCCCACTTTCTATCCAGATGATTCCAGATTTGCCTGTTCGGACGTATGCCATTATCTTCATGATTCTTATCAAACCAGGATGAACCACGATCTTAGAAGCTTTATTTGGAACCACTAATCAGTGGAGAATAACCAGGAAGTTGAATAAATCTCATAGGAGTTGTGATGAAGAAGATATCCCACTTTCTATCCAGATGATTCCAGATTAGCCTGTTCGGACATATGGCAATAGCTTCATGATTCTTATCAAACCAGGATGAACCACGATCTAAGAAGCTTTATTTGGAACCACTAATCAGTGAAGAATAACCAGGAAGTTGAATAAATCTCATAAGTGTTGTGAGCAACTAGATATCCCACCTTCTATCCAGATGATTACAGATTAGCCTGTTCGGACATATGCCATTATCTTCACGATTCTTATCAAAACCAGGATGAACCACGATCTAAGAAGCTTTATTTGAACCACTAAACAGTGGAGAATAACCAGGAAGTTGAATAAATCTCATAGGAGTTGTGAGTAAGAAGATATCCCACTTTCTATCCAGATGATTCCAGATTAGCCTGTTCGGACATATGGCAATATCTTCATGATTCTTATCAAACCAGGATGAACCAATATATAAGAAGCTTGATTGGGAACCACTAATCAGTGGAGAATAACCAGGAAGTTGAATAAATCTCATAGGAGTTGTGAGTAAGAAGATATCCCACTTTCTATCTAGATGATTCCAGATTAGCCTGTTCGGACATATGCCATTATCTTCAAGATTCTTATCAAACCAGGATGAACCACGATCTAAGAAGCTTTATTTGGTACCACTAATCAGTGGAGAATAACCAGGAAGTTGAATAAATCTCATAGGAGTTGTGAGGAAGAAGATATCCCACTTTCTATCCAGATGATTCCAGATTAGCCTGTTCGGATATATGGCAATAGCTTCATGATTCTTATCAAACCAGGATGAACCACGATCTAAGAAGCTTTATTTGGAACCACTAATCAGTGGAGAATAACCAGGAAGTTGAATAAATCTCATAAGTGTTGTGAGCAACAAGATATCCCACCTTCTATCCAAATGATTACAGATTAGCCTGTTCGGACATATGCCATTATCTTCATGATTCTTATCAAACCAGGATGAACCATGATCTAAGAAGCTTTATTTGGAACCACTAATCAGTGGAGAATAACCAGGAAGTTGAATAAATCTCATAAGTGTTGTGAGCAACAAGATATCCCACCTTCTATCCAGATGATTACAGATTAGCCTGTTCGGACATATGCCATTATCTTCATGATTCTTATCAAACCAGGATGAACCACGATCTAAGAATCTTTATTTGGAACCACTAATCAGTGGAGAATAACCAGGAAGTTGAATAAATCTCATAGGAGTTGTGAGTAAGAAGATATCCCACTTTCTATCCAGATGATTCCAGATTAGCATGTTCGGACATATGGCAATATCTTCATGATTCTTATCAAACCAGGATGAACCAATATATAAGAAGCTTGATTGGGAACCACTAATCAGTGGAGAATAACCAGGAAGTTGAATAAATCTCATAGGAGTTGTGAGTAAGAAGATATCCCACTTTCTATCCAGATGATTCCAGATTAGGGTGTTCGGACATATGCCATTATCTTCATGATTTTTATCAAACCAGGATGAACCACGATCTAAGAAGCTTTATTTGGAACCACTAATCAGTGGAGAATAACCAGGAAGTTGAATAATCTCATAGGAGTTGTGAGTAAGAAGATATCCCACTTTCTATCCAGATGATTCCAGATTAGCCTGTTCGGACATATGACAATATATTCATGATTCTTATCAAACCAGGATGAACCACGATCTAAGAAGCTTTATTTGGAACCACTACTCAGTGGAGAATAACCAGGAAGTTGAATAAATCTCATAAGTGTTGTGAGCAACAAGATATCCCATATTCTATCCAGATGATTCCAGATTAGCCTGTTCGGACATATGCCATTATCTTCATGATTCTTATCAAACCAGGATGAACCACGATCTAAGAAGCTTTATTTGGAACCACTAATCAGTGGAGAATAACCAGGAAGTTGAATAAATCTCATAGGAGTTGTGAGTAAGAAAATATCCCACTTTCTATCCAGATGATTCCAGATTAGCCTGTTCGGACATATGTCATTATCTTCATGATTCTTATCAAACCAGGATGAACCACGATCTAAGAAGCTTTATTTGGAACCACTAATCAGTGGAGAACAACCAGGAAGTTGAATAAATCTCATAGGAGTTTTGAGTAAGAAGATATCCCACTTTCTATCCAGATGATTCCAGATTAGCCTGTTCGGACATATGCCAATTTTCTTCATGATTCTTATCAAACCAGGATGAACCACGATCTAAGAAGCTTTATTTGGAACCACTACTCAGTGGAGAATAACCAGGAAGTTGAATAAATCTCATAAGTGTTGTGAACAACAAGATATCCCACCTTCTATCCAGATGATTCCAGATTAGCCTGTTCGGACATATGCCATTATCTTCATGATTCTTATCAAACCAGGATGAACCACGATCTAAGAAGATTTATTTGGAACCACTAATAAGTGGAGTATAACCAGGAATTTGAATAAATCTCATTGGAGTTGTGAGGAAGAAGATATCCCACTTTCTATCCAGATGATTCCAGATTAGCCTGTTCGGATATATGGCAATAGCTTCATGATTCTTATCAAACCAGGATGAACCACGATCTAAGAAGCTTTATTTGGAACCACTAATCAGTGGAGAATAACCAGGAAGTTGAATAAATCTCATAAGTGTTGTGAGAAACAAGATATCCCACCTTCTATCCAGATGATTACAGATTAGCCTGTTCGGACATATGCCATTATCTTCATGATTCTTATCAAACCATGATGAACCATGATCTAAGAAGCTTTATTTGGAACCACTAATCAGTGGAGAATAACCAGGAAGTTGAATAAATCTCATAAGTGTTGTGAGCAACAAGATATCCGACCTTCTATCCAGATGATTACAGATTAGCCTGTTCGGACATATGCCATTATCTTCATGATTCTTATCAAACCAGGATGAACCACGATCTAAGAAGCTTTATTTGGAACCACTAATCAGTGGAGAATGACCAGGAAGTTGAATAAATCTCATAGGAGTTGTGAGTAAGAAGATATCCCACTTTCTATCCAGATGATTCCAGATTAGCATGTTCGGACATATGCCATTATCTTCATGATTCTTATCAAACCAGGATGAACCACGATCTAAGAAGCTTTATTTGGAACCACTACTCAGTGGAGAATAACCAGGAAGTTGAATAAATCTCATAAGTGTTGTGAGCAACAAGATATCCCACCTTCTATCCAGATGATTCCAGATTAGCCTGTTCGGACATATGCCATTATCTTCATGATTCTTATCAAACTAGGATGAACCACGATCTAAGAAGCTTTATTTGGAACCACTAATCAGTGGAGAATAACCAGGAAGTTGAATAAATCTCATAGGAGTTGTGAGGAAGAAGATATCCCACTTTCTATCCAGATGATTCCAGATTAGCCTGTTCGGACATATGGCAATAGCTTCATGATTCTTATCAAACCAGGATGAACCACGATCTAAGAAGCTTTATTTGGAACCACTAATCAGTGGAGAATAACCAGGAAGTTGAATAAATCTCATAAGTGTTGTTAGCAACAAGATATCCCACCTTCTATCCAGATGATTACAGATTAGCCTGTTCGGACATATGCCATTATCTTCATGATTCTTATCAAACCAGGATGAACCACGATATAAGAAGCTTTATTTGGAACCACTAATCAGTGGAGAATAACCAGGAAGTTGAATAAATCTCATAGGAGTTGTGAGTAAGAAGATATCCCACTTTCTATCCAGATGATTACAGATTAGCCTGTTCGGACATATGCCATTATCTTCATGATTCTTATAAAACCAGGATGAACCACGATCTAAGAAGCTTTATTTGGAACCACTAATCAGTGGAGGATAACCAGGAAGTTGAATAAATCTCATAGGAGTTGTGAGTAAGAAGATATCCCACTTTCTATCCAGATGATTCCAGATTAGCCTGTTCGGACATATGTCATTATCTTCATGATTCTTATCAAACCAGGATGAACCACGATCTAAGAATCTTTATTTGGTACCACTAATCAGTGGAGAATAACCAGGAAGCTGAATAAATCTCATAGGAGTTGTGAGGAAGAAGATATCCCACTTTCTACCCAGATGATTCCAGATTAGCCTGTTCGGATATATGGCAATAGCTTCATGATTCTTATCAAACCAGGATGAACCACGATCTAAGAAGCTTTATTTGGAACCACTAATCAGTGGAGAATAACCAGGAAGTTGAATAAATCTCATAAGTGTTGTGAGCAACAAGATATTCCACCTTCTATCCAGATGATTATAGATTAGCCTGTTCGGACATATGCCATTATCTTCATGATTCTTATCAAACCAGGATGAACCATGATCTAAGAAGCTTTATTTGGAACCACTAATCAGTGGAGAATAACCAGGAAGTTGAAAAAATCTCATAAGTGTTGTGAGCAACAAGATATCCCACCTTCTATCCAGATGATTATAGATTAGCATGTTCGGACATATGCCATTATCTTCATGATTCTTATCAAACCAGGATGAACCATGATCTAAGAAGCTTTATTTGGAAACACTAATCAGTGGAAAATAACCAGGAAGTTGAATAAATCTCATAAGTGTTGTGAGCAACAAGATATCCCACTTTCTATCAAGATGATTCCATATTAGCCTGTTCGGACATATGGCAATATCTTCATGATTCTTATCAAACCAGGATGAACCAATATATAAGAAGCTTGATTGGGAACCACTAATCAGTGGAGAATAACCAAGAAGTTGAATAAATCTCATAGGAGTTGTGAGTAAGAAGATATCCCACATTCTATCCAGATGATTCCAGATTAGCGTGTTCGGACATATGCCATTATCTTCATGATTCTTATCAAACCAGGATGAACCACGATCTAAGAAGCTTTATTTGGAACCACTAATCAGTGGATAATAACCAGGAAGTTGAATAAATCTCATAGGAGTTGTGAGTAAGAAGATATCCCACTTTCTATCTAGATGATTCCAGATTAGCCTGTTCGGACATATGACAATATATTCATGATTCTTATCAAACCAGGATGAACCACGATCTAAGAAGCTTTATTTGGAACCACTACTCAGTGGAGAATAACCAGGAAGTTGAATAAATCTCATAAGTGTTGTGAGCAACAAGATATCCCACATTCTATCCAGATGATTCCAGATTAGCCTGTTCGGACATATGCCATTATCTTCATGATTCTTATCAAACCAGGATGAACCACGATCTAAGAAGCTTTATTTGGAACCACTAATCAGTGGAGAATAACCAGGAAGTTGAATAAATCTCATAGGAGTTGTGAGTAAGAAGATATCCCACTTTCTATCCAGATGATTCCAGATTAGCCTGTTCGGACATCTGCCATTATCTTCATGATTCTTATCAAACCAGGATGAACCACGATCTAAGAAGCTTTATTTGGAACCACTAATAAGTGGAGAACAACCAGGAAGTTGAATAAATCTCATAGGAGTTGTGAGTAAGAAGATATCCCACTTTCTATCCAGATGATTCCAGATTAGCCTGTTCGGACATATGCCATTATCTTCATGTATCTTATCAAACCAGGATGAACCACGATCTAAGAAGCTTTATTTGGAACCACTACTCAGTGGAGAATAACCAGGAAGTTGAATAAATCTCATAAGTGTTGTGAGCAACAAGATATCCCACCTTCTATCCAGATGATTCCAGATTAGCATGTTCGGACATATGCCATTATCTTCATGATTCTTATCAAACCAGGATGAACAACGATCTAAGAAGCTTTATTTGGAACCACTAATCAGTGGAGAATAACCAGGAAGTTGAATAAATCCATAGGAGTTGTGATTAAGAAGATATCCCACTTTCTATCCAGATGATTCCAGATTAGCCTGTTCGGACATATGGCAATATCTTCATGATTCTTATCAAACCAGGATGAACCACGATCTAAGAAGATTTATTTGGAACCACTAATCAGTGGAGAATAACCAGGAAGTTGAATAAATCTCATAGGAGTTGTGAGTAAGAAGATATCCCACTTTCTATCCAGATGATTCCAGATTAGCCTGTTCGGACATATGCCATTATCTTCATGATTCTTATCAAACCAGGATGAACCACGATCTAAGAAGCTTTATTTGGAACCACTAATCAGTGGAGAATAACCAGGAAGTTGAATAAATCTCTTAGGAGTTGTGAGTAAGAAGATATCCCACTTTCTATCCAGATGATTTCAGATTAGCCTGTTCGGACATATGCCATTATCTTCATGATTCTTATCAAACCAGGATGAACCATGATCTAAGAAGCTTTATTTGGAACCACTAATCAGTGGAGAATAACCAGGAAGTTGAATAAATCTCATAAGTATTGTGAGCAACAAGATATCCCACCTTCTATCCAGATGATTACAGATTAGCCTGTTCGGACATATGCCATTATCTTCATGATTCTTATCAAACCAGGATGAAACACGATCTAAGAAGCTTTATTTGGAACCATTAATCAGTGGAGAATAACCAGGAAGTTGAATAAATCTCATAGGAGTTATGAGTAAGAAGATATCCCACTTTCTATCCAGATGATTCCAGATTAGTCTGTTCGGACATATGGCAATAGCTTCATGATTCTTATCAAACCAGGATGAACCACGATCTAAGAAGCTTTATTTGGAACCACTAATCAGTGGAGAGTAACCAGGAAGTTGAATAAATCTCATAGGAGTTGTGAGTAAGAAGATATCCCACTTTCTATCCAGATGATTCCAGATTAGCATGTTCGGACATATGGCAATAGCTTCATGATTCTTATCAAACCAGGATGAACCACGATCTAAGAAGCTTTATTTGGAACCACTAATCAGTGGAGAATAACCAGGAAGTTGAATAAATCTCATAAGTGTTGTGAGCAACAAGATATCCCACCTTCTATCCAGATGATTACAGATTAGCCTGTTCGGACATATGCCATTATCTTCATGATTCTTATCAAACCCGGATGAACCACGATCTAAGAAGCTTTATTTGGAACCACTAATCAGTGGAGAATAACCAGGAAGTTGAATAAATCTCATAGGAGTTGTGAGTAAGAAGATATACCACTTTCTATCCAGATGATTCCAGATTAGCCTGTTCGGACATATGGCAATATCTTCATGATTCTTATCAAACCAGGATGAACCAATATATAAGAAGCTTGATTGGGAACCACTAATCAGTGGAGAATAACCAGGAAGTTGAATAAATCTCATAGGAGTTGTGAGTAAGAAGATATCCCACTTTCTATCCAGATGATTCCAGATTAGCCTGTTCGGACATATGCCATTATCTTCATGATTCTTATCAAACCAGGATGAACCACGATCTAAGAAGCTTTTTTTGGAACCACTAATCAGTGGAGAATAACCAGGAAGTTGAATAAATCTCATAGGAGTTGTGAGGAAGAAGATATCCCACTTTCTATCCAGATGATTCCAGATTAGCCTGTTCGGATATATGGCAATAGCTTCATGATTCTTATCAAACCAGGATGAACCACGATCTAAGAAGCTTTATTTGGAACCACTAATCAGTGGAGAATAACCAGGAAGTTTAATAAATCTCATAAGTGTTGTGAGCAACAAGATATCCCACCTTCTATCCAGATGATTACAGATTAGCCTGTTCGGACATATGCCATTATCTTCATGATTCTTATCAAACCAGGATGAACCATGATCTAAGAAGCTTTATTTGGAACCACTAATCAGTGGAGAATAACCAGGAAGTTGAATAAATCTCATAAGTATTGTGAGCAACAAGATATACCACCTTCTATCCAGATGATTACAGATTAGCCTGTTCGGACATATGCCATTATCTTCATGATTCTTATCAAACCAGGATGAACCACGATCTAAGAAGCTTTATTTGGAACCACTAATCAGTGGAGAATAACCAGGAAGTTGAATAAATCTCATAGGAGTTGTGAGTAAGAAGATATCCCACTTTCTATCCAGATGATTCCAGATTAGCCTGTTCGGACATATGGCAATAGCTTCATGATTCTTATCAAACCAGGATGAACCACGATCTAAGAAGCTTTATTTGGAACCACTAATCAGTGGAGAATAACCAGGAAGTTGAATAAATCTCATAGGAGTTGTGAGTAAGAAGATATCCCACTTTCTATCCAGATGATTCCAGATTAGCCTGTTCGGACATATGGCAATATCTTCATGATTCTTATCAAACCAGGATGAACCAATATATAAGAAGCTTGATTGGGAACCACTAATCAGTGGAGAATAACCAGGAAGTTGAATAAATCTCATAGGAGTTGTGAGTAAGAAGATATCCCACTTTCTATCCAGATGACTCCAGATTAGCCTGTTCGGACATATGCCATTATCTTCATAATTCTTATCAAACCCAGATGAACCACGATCTAAGAAGCTTTATTTGGAACCACTAATCAGTGGAGAATAACCAGGAAGTTGAATAAATCTCATAGGAGTTGTGAGGAAGAAGATATCCCACTTTCTATCCAGATGATTCCAGATTAGCCTGTTCGGATATATGGCAATAGCTTCATGATTCTTATCAAACCAGGATGAACCACGATCTAAGAAGCTTTATTTGGAACCACTAATCAGTGGAGAATAACCAGGAAGTTGAATAAATCTCATAAGTGTTGTGAGCAACAAGATATCCCACCTTCTATCCAGATGATTACAGATTAGCCTGTTCGGACATATGCCATTATCTTCATGATTCTTATCAAACCAGGATGAACCATGATCTAAGAAGCTTTATTTGGAACCACTAATCAGTGGAGAATAACCAGGAATTTAAATAAATCTCTTAAGTATTGTGAGCAACAAGATATCCCACCTTCTATCCAGATGATTACAGATTAGCCTATTCGGACATATGCCATTATCTTCATGATTCTTAAGACCTAATACTTCCGCAAACACATTCTCTGATTTCTTTGTTTCTTTTCACACATGAGGCATCTTGTTCTTGTTCTAGTTCTATTTTTGGCAAAGTGCTTGCTGTTCTTGAGGTGTTCTTCAAGTTTATCTCCAGATTTTACCAAAAATAGCAAAGTTTCTTCAAACTGTTCTTGAGAGTTCTCTAAATTTCTTTCTTTTCAAAAACATCTCTGTTCAACTATTCTTGAGCTGTTCTAAATGGATTCCTCTGGTTCCTCTCATGAAAACTCAAGAATGGTGACTATTCCAGTTACTCTCAAAGGAGGTAACTACTTACACTGGGCGCGGCTAACCAAGACAGCTCTAGGAGGCAGAGGTCTCTGGGGAGTTGTTGAAGAAGGCATAGACACCAAGAAGAAGACTATCCTAGGAGAGGATGGTAAGGAAGTGGTGGAAGCTGATGCTGATGCTGGGAACAAGAAGCGAGTTCAAGAGGATCTCCTGGTTCTGTCCATCCTTCAACATAGCCTTGAAGCAACAATCTTGGAAGCCTATGACTACTGTGAGACTTCCAAAGATTTGTGGGACACACTCAAGAAGGTGTTTGGTAATGTCTCCAACATCAACCGTGTGTATGAAGTCAAGAGGGCTATCAATAACTTGTGTCAGGAGGATACTGAGTTTGATAAACATTTTGGGAAGTTCAGATCCCATTGGGCAGAGCTGGAAATGTTGAGACCAGCAACCTTGGACCCTGATGTGTTGAATGAGAGAAGAGAACAAGACAAAGTCTTTGCTTTGCTGTTCACTCTCAACCCCAGGTATAATGACCTAATCAAACACATCCTGAGGGGAGTGAGTCTCCCATCTCTTGATGAAGTTTGTGCTCAGATTCAAAAGGAGAAGGGCTCCATGGGGCTCTTTGGTGGAAAAGGAGCTCTTATCATTGCAAACCAAGCCAAAGAAGAAGAGGAGATGGGCGTGGCAAACAAGGGCTCCTACAAACCAGAAGAGAAGAAAGTGTGGGTGTGTGATCACTGTAAGAAGAAGGGTCACGGCAAGGACAAATGCTGGATTCTCCATCCACATCTCAAGCCTCAGAAGTTCAGGACTCCATATGCTGATGCTAGAGCCCATTTCTCTGGTGAGATGGGAGGTTCATCTACACCAAAGCAAGCAATGGTTCCGGGTGGGAGTTCAGCCATGGGGACTGCTCAGGATGAGACTATTAGGAGGTCAGACCTCCAGGCTCTTATCAAAGTCCTCAAGGACAACTCTGGTAACACACTCGGTATCTCTCTTAATGCATCCTTACAATTGCCTATTGCTTGCATTACTTCAACTCATGAACCTAGTTGTGTTAAGCCTCTTGTAATTGATTCAGGAGCTTCTCATCACATGATTAGTGATTCTAGGTTGATTAGTAATGTTAAACCGGCTCTAGGGAATGTGATGATTGCAAATGGGGATAAGATACCAATTAGAGGTGTTGGAACTCTTAAACTGTTTGAAAAAGATACTAGTGCATTTTATATGCCATCCTTTGCATCTAATCTTTTATCTGTGAAAAAGGTCACTAATGATTTAAATTGCAAGGTGATATTTAGTCCTAATGAGGTTGTGTTTCAGGATATTGAGACTAGTAGGTTGCTTGGCAATGGTGTGAGCAAGGGAGACTTATACCTTCTTGAAGACATCAAGCCGGCAGCTGATTTATCTACTGCTTTCATTTCAATTCCTGTTAACAATAATGTATTATGGCATGCTAGACTAGGTCATCCACACTCTAGGGCTCTGAACCTTTTATTGCCTAATGTTTCTTTTAAAAATGATGGCTGTGAAGCTTGTATTCTTGGCAAACATTGCAAGACTGTGTTTCCTAAGTCTTCCACGATTTATTCATCTTATTCATTCTGATGTGTGGACTGCACCATGCATATCTAGGGAGAACCATAAATATTTTGTCACCTTCATTGATCAAAAATCGAAATATACTTGGCTAACCATGATTCAAACCAAAGATAGGGTGCTAGATGCTTTCATAAATTTTCAAAACTATATAACTAACCAATTCAATGTTAAGATCAAAGTATTCAGGTCAGATAATGGAGGAGAATACACAAGTCATGCATTCAAAAACCACCTTGCTAAACACGGCATCATCCATCAAACAAGTTGCCCTTATACACCACAACAAAATGGTGTAGCTGAGAGGAAGAATAGACATTTGATGGAAGTGGCAAGGTGTATGATGTTCTATACCAACGTGCCCAAACGTTTCTGGAGTGATGCAGTTATGACAGCATGTTACCTTATCAATAGAACCCCAACAAGAGTACTAGATGACCTCACTCCATATGAGGTATTGAACAACAAGAAACCCTCCCTTGATCGCTTGCGTGTATTTGGGTGCTTGTGTTATGTGTTACAGCCAGGTATGCAGCGGAACAAACTAGAGGCCAGAAGCACTAAGGCTGTATTCATTGGCTACTCTACTACTCAGAAAGGCTACAAATGCTATGATCCCAACATGAGAAGGGTTCATGTTTCAAGAGATGTCAAGTTTGTGGAATCAAGAGGGTTTTATGAGGAGAAGAGTTGGGATGAGCTCAAGGACCTCTCTCAATCATCCACTGATAGGGCAAACAATTTGAGAAGAAATATGGAGTCTCTTGGCATCCATATGCCTCAGCCGAGTCAAAATCAAAGTGATGGAGCTGGTGGTTCTGAAAATGGGAGTGCTGGAGCTGGGAATCAACCTCCAGTAGCTGTGAGTCAAGAGGTTACTCCGGCAAGTGAGGATTCCCATCCTAATCCTGAAGGGGGGAATCAAGAAGCATCACCACACAGTGATCAGGTTCATGATCAGGATGGAAATGCAAATACACCAGATGAGGAGCAACAAGTAGAGGAACACATGGTAGAGAACCAGAGTGTGGAAGAGGAACAGGTAGCTCAACCAATGCTTAGGAGAAGCACAAGGGAGAGAAGACCAGCCTCAAACTGGACAAATACAAGAGTGTATTTCAACAATCAAGCAGTAGCCCATCCAACCCAAGCGATGTGTTCTCTAGCTCAGTATCCAGTGGAGCATCAAGCTTTCATGATCAGCTTAGATGAAGAATACATCCCAAGGTCTTATGAAGAAGCTATGGCATTGGATGAGTGGCGCGAGTCAGTTGGAGATGAGGTTGGGGCTATGATAAAAAATGGCACATGGTATGAGACCAAACTCCCCAAAGGCAAGAAGGCAGTAACAAGCAGACTTCTCTTTACCATCAAGTATCAAGCGAATAGAAAGCCAGAAAGAAGGAAGACAAGACTTGTAGCAAGATGCTACACTCAGGTCTATGGAGAAGATTACTTGGATACCTTTGCACCAGTGGCAAAGCTACACACGATCAGAGTGGTTCTCTCACTGGCAGTGAACCTAGAGTGGGATCTATGGCAGATGGATGTCAAGAATGCTTTCCTACAAGGTGAACTAGAAGATGAAGTCTATATGAGGCCACCTCCTGGTATGGAAGATCTTGTACAACCAGGAAATGTTCTCAGGCTAAGGAAAGCAATCTATGGGCTAAAACAATCTCCAAGAGCCTGGTACCACAAGCTCAGCACAACACTCAATGGAAGAGGGTTCAACAAGTCTGAAGCTGATCACACCCTGTTCACACTGACCACGGAACAAGGCATCATTGTCATCCTGATATATGTGGATGACATTATCATTACAGGCAGTGATAAAGAAGGTATCATCTTAACTAAGGCTTTTTTTAAATCCTCATTTGATATCAAAGACTTGGGTGAACTAAAGTACTTTCTAGGGATTGAGATATGCCGATCTAAAGAGGGGCTATTCTTAAACCAGAGAAAGTACACACTTGATATGTTGAGTGAGGCAGGTGATCTAGGTGCAAAGAAAGCAAAGACTCCATTGGAAGATGGGTACAAAGTACTACGCAAGGGGGAGTTTGAGGATAAACCATTTGAAGATGTCAAGAGGTACAGAAGAATGGTGGGAAAACTCATCTATCTAACCATCACAAGGCCAGATATATGCTTTGCCGTGAACCAAGTGAGCCAGCAGATGCAAGCACCAAAAGTTCATCATTGGGGCATGGTTGAAAGGATTCTAAGGTATCTAAGAGAAGCACCAGGACAAGGAATCTGGATGGGATGCAATAAGAGCACCGAGATAGTTGGATACTGTGATGCTGATTGGGCAGGAGATAGAGTTGATAGGAGATCAACTACTGGCTATTGCACTTTCATTGGAGGCAACTTGGTGACTTGGAAGAGCAAGAAACAAAAGGTTGTGTCTTGTTCAAGTGCTGAAGCTGAGTATAGGGCAATGAGGAAGCTGACAAGTGAGTTGATTTGGATCAAGGGGTTGCTTAAGGATTTGGGAATTGAGTTCACAACACCTATCATTGCATTGTGACAACCAGGCAGCTATACACATTGCCAGCAACTCTGTCTTCCAAGAGAGAACCAAGCACATTGAGGTTGATTCTCACAAAGTGAGGCAAGCAGTTGAGCAGAAGGTTATACTCCCATGCTACACCAGAAGTGAGGATCAGTTGGCAGATATCTTCACCAAGGCTGCAAGTTCTAAAGTCTGCGAGTTCATTCATTCAAAGCTTGGACTTGTGGATCTTTCATCTCAGTGATCCCCTCGTCATGAAGTGTTCTACTCTTTCCTTGGTGTGTTTTTGTCCCACTGGGTTTTGCACATCAAGGTTTTAATGAGGGAATGCTTCATGATCTTCCAAGCTTGACTTGTTCCATATGGTCAAGCTTGAGGGGGAGTGTTGAGATGAAGCAAATAAGATGCAGCTAGTGTGATTACATAAGAAGGAATCAGGCGCATGAGAAACAAGCAAAGGAGGAGCTTACTTGAGAAGCAAGTATGTCCGTACACATCTAAGGCTATGTGTGGAGTACAAGGCAAGGAAGTGAACCAAAGGGAAGTATTAACTTACCTTGACACTTACCTTGACGAGAAGAAGCAAGAGAGACGTTGGGAAAACAAGATCACATGTCTGGTTAAGCTCCAAGTCAAATGGAACCGTTGGGTCCTGTCACTATCTCGGCTCAGACCTGCACACACAGCCTTGGACTCACTCTCCTTTGTTTATTACTTTCCTAGATATTTCCTAGACAAGTATTATTCTATTCAGCCTGATTTCTCTATTTATGTAACACTTGAACCATACCAAATGAATATCAAGAATTATGTCTTTCATTCTCTTTGTCTCTCAATCTCGCCATTCTCTCTCACTCATCTCTCCATACTTCTAATCTTAACATTCTTTCAGATCTAAGAAGCTTTATTTGGAACCACTAATCAGTGGAGAATAACCAGGAAGTTGAATAAATCTCATAGGAGTTGTGAGTAAGAAGATGTCCCACTTTCTATCCAGATGATTCCAGATTAGCATGTTCGGACATATGGCAATATCTTCATGATTCTTATCAAACCAGGATGAACCAATATATTAGAAGCTTGATTGGGAACCAATAATCAGTGGAGAATAACCAGGAAGTTGAATAAATCTCATAGGAGTTGTGAGTAAGAAGATATCCCACTTTCTATCCAGATGATTCCAAATTAGCCTGTTCGGACATATGTCATTATCTTCATGATTCTTATCAAACCAGGATGAACCACGATCTAATAAGCTTTATTTGGAACCACTAATCAGTGGAGAATAACCAGGAAGTTGAATAAATCTAATAGGAGTTGTGAGTAAGAAGATATCCCACTTTCTATCCAGATGATTCCAGATTAGCCTGTTCGGACATATGCCATTATCTTCATGATTCTTATCAAACCAGGATGAACCACAATCTAAGAAGCTTTATTTGGAACCACTAATCAGTGGAGAATAACCAGGAAGTTGAATAAATCTCATAGGAGTTGTGAGGAAGAAGATATCCCACTTTCTATCCAGATGATTCCAGATTAGCCTGTTCGGATATATGGCAATAGCTTCATGATTCTTATCAAACCAGGATGAACCACGATCTAAGAAGCTTTATTTGGAACCACTAATCAGTGGAGAATAACCAGGAAGTTGAATAAATCTCATAAGTGTTGTGAGCAACAAGATATCCCACCTTCTATCCAGATCATTACAGATTAGCCTGTTCGGACATATGCCATTGTCTTCATGATTCTTATCAAACGAGGATGAACCATGATCTAAGAAGCTTTATTTGGAACCACTAATCAGTGGAGAATAACCAGGAAGTTGAATAAATCTCATAAGTGTTGTGAGCAACAAGATATCCCACCTTCTATCCAGATGATTACAGATTAGCCTGTTCGGACATATGCCATTATCTTCATGATTCTTATCAAACCAGGATGAACCACGATCTAAGAAGCTTTATTTGGAACCACTAATCAGTGGAGAATAACCAGGAAGTTGAATAAATCTCATAGGAGTTGTGAGTAAGAAGATATCCCACTTTCTATCCAGATGATTCCAGATTAGCCTGTTCGGACATATGGCAATATCTTCATGATTCTTATCAAACCAGGATGAACCAATATATAAGAATCTTGATTGGGAACCACTAATCAGTGGAGAATAACCAGGAAGTTGAATAAATCTCATAGGAGTTGTGAGTAAGAAGATATCCCACTTTCTATCCAGATGATTCCAGATTAGCCTGTTCGGACATATGCCATTATCTTCATGATTCTTATCAAACCAGGATGAACCACGATCTAAGAAGCTTTATTTGGAACCACTAATCAGTGGAGAATAACCAGGAAGTTGAATAAATCTCATAGGAGTTGTGAGTAAGAAGATATCCCACTTTCTATCCAGATGATTCCAGATTAGCCTGTTCGGACATATGGCAATATATTCATGATTCATATCAAACCAGGATGAACCACGATCTAAGAAGCTTTATTTGGAACCACTACTCAGTGGAGAATAACCAGGAAGTTGAATAAATCTCATAAGTGTTGTGAGCAACAAGATATCCCACCTTCTATTCAGATGATTCCAGATTAGCCTGTTCGGACATGTGCCATTATCTTCATGATTCTTATCAAACCAGGATGAACCACGATCTAAGAAGCTTTATTTGGAACCAGTAATCAGTGGAGAATAACCAGGATGTTGAATAAATCTCATAGGAGTTGTGATTAAGAAGATATCCCACTTTCTATCCAGATGATTCCAGATTAGCCTGTTCGGACATATGGCAATATCTTCATGATTCTTATCAAACCAGGATGAACCACGATCTAAGAAGCTTTATTTGGAACCACTAATCAGTGGAGAATAACCAGGAAGTTGAATAAATCTCATAGGAGTTGTGAGTAAGAAGATATCCCACTTTCTATCCAAATGATTCCAGATTAGCCTGTTCGGACATATGACATTATCTTCATGATTCTTATCAAACCAGGATGAACCACGATATAAGAAGCTTTATTTGGAACCACTAATCAGTGGAGAATAACCAGGAAGTTGAATAAATCTCATAGGAGTTGTGAGTAAGAAGATATCCCACTTTCTATCCAGATGATTCCAGATTAGCCTGTTCGGACATATGGCAATATCTTCATGATTCTTATCAAACCAGGATGAACCACGATCTAAGAAGCTTTATTTGGAACCACTAATCAGTGGAGAATAACCAGGAAGTTGAATAAATCTCATTAAGTGTTGTGAGCAACAAGATATCCCACCTTCTATCCAGATGATTACAGATTAGCCTGTTCGGACATATGCCATTGTCTTCATGATTCTTATAAAACGAGGATGAACCATGATCTAAGAAGCTTTATTTGGAACCACTAATCAGTGGAGAATAACCAGGAAGTTGAATAAATCTCATAAGTGTTGTGAGCAACAAGATATCCCACCTTCTATCCAGATGATTACAGATTAGCCTGTTCGGACATATGCCATTATCTTCATGATTCTTATCAAACCAGGATGAACCACGATCTAAGAAGCTTTATTTGGAACCACTAATCAGTGGAGAATAACCAGGAAGTTGAATAAATCTCATAGGAGTTGTGAGTAAGAAGATATCCCACTTTCTATCCAGATGATTCCAGATTAGCCTGTTCGGACATATGGAAATATCTTCATGATTCTTATCAAACCAGGATGAACCAATATATAAGAAGCTTGATTGGGAACCACTAATCAGTGGAGAATAACCAGGAAGTTGAATAAATCTCATAGGAGTTGTGAGTAAGAAGATATCACACTTTCTATCCAGATGATTCCAGATTAGCCTGTTCGGACATATGCCATTATCTTCATGATTCTTATCAAACCAGGATGAACCACGATCTAAGAAGCTTTATTTGGCACCACTAATCAGTGGAGAATAACCAGGAAGTTGAATAAATCTCATAGGAGTTGTGAGTAAGAAGATATCCCACTTTCTATCCAGATGATTCCAGATTAGCCTGTTCGGACATATGGCAATATATTCATGATTCATATCAAACCAGGATGAACCACGATCTAAGAAGCTTTATTTGGAACCACTACTTAGTGGAGAATAACCAGGAAGTTGAATAAATCTCATAAGTGTTGTGAGCAACAAGATATCCCACCTTCTATCCAGATGATTCCAGATTAGCCTGTTCGGACATGTGCCATTATCTTCATGATTCTTATCAAACCAGGATGAACCACGATCTAAGAAGCTTTATTTGGAACCAGTAATCAGTGGAGAATAACCAGGAAGTTGAATAAATCTCATAGGAGTTGTGAGTAAGAAGATATCCCACTTTCTATCCAGATGATTCCAGATTAGCCTGTTCGGACATATGCCATTATCTTCATGATTCTTATCAAACCAGGATGAACCACGATCTAAGAAGCTTTATTTGGAACCACTAATCAGTGGAGAATAACCAGGAAGTTGAATAAATCTCATAGGAGTTGTGAGTAAGAAGATATCCCACTTTCTATCCAGATGATTCCAGATTAGCCTGTTCGGACATATGCCATTATCTTCATGATTCTTATCAAACCAGGATGAACCACGATCTAAGAAGCTTTATTTGGAACCACTAATCAGTGGAGAATAACCAGGAAGTTGAATAAATCTCATAGGAGTTGTGAGTAAGAAGATATCCCACTTTCTATCCAGATGATTCCAGATTAGCCTGTTCGGACATATGGCAATATCTTCATGATTCTTATCAAACCAGGATGAACCAATATATAAGAAGCTTGATTGGGAACCACTAATCAGTGGAGAATAACCAGGAAGTTGAATAAATCTCATACGTGTTGTGAGCAACAAGATATCCCACCTTCTATCCAGATGATTACTGATTAGCCTGTTCGGACATATGCCATTATCTTCATGATTCTTATCAAACCAGGATGAACCACGATCTAAGAAGCTTTATTTGGAACCACTAATCAGTGGAGAATAACCAGGAAGTTGAATAAATCTCATAGGAGTTGTGAGGAAGAAGATATCCCACTTTCTATCCAGATGATTCCAGATTAGCCTGTTCGGATATATGGCAATAGCTTCATGATTCTTATCAAACCAGGATGAACCACGATCTAAGAAGCTTTATTTGGAACCACTAATCAGTGGAGAATAACCAGGAAGTTGAATAAATCTCATAAGTGTTGTGAGCAACAAGATATCCCACCTTCTATCCAGATCATTACAGATTAGCCTGTTCGGACATATGCCATTGTCTTCATGATTCTTATCAAATGAGGATGAACCATGATCTAAGAAGCTTTATTTGGAACCACTAATCAGTGGAGAATAACCAGGAAGTTGAATAAATCTCATAAGTGTTGTGAGCAACAAGATATCCCACCTTCTATCCAGATGATTACAGATTAGCCTGTTCGGACATATGCCATTATCTTCATGATTCTTATCAAACCAGGATGAACCACGATCTAAGAAGCTTTATTTGGAACCTCTAATCAGTGGAGAATAACCAGGAAGTTGAATAAATCTCATAGGAGTTGTGAGTAAGAAGATATCCCACTTTCTATCCAGATGATTCCAGATTAGCCTGTTCGGACATATGGCAATATCTTCATGATTCTTATCAAACCAGGATGAACCAATATATAAGAATCTTGATTGGGAACCACTAATCAGTGGAGAATAACCAGGAAGTTGAATAAATCTCATAGGAGTTGTGAGTAAGAAGATATCCCACTTTCTATCCAGATGATTCCAGATTAGCCTGTTCGGACATATGCCATTATCTTCATGATTCTTATCAAACCAGGATGAACCACGATCTAAGAAGCTTTATTTGGAACCACTAATCAGTGGAGAATAACCAGGAAGTTGAATAAATCTCATAGGAGTTGTGAGTAAGAAGATATCCCACTTTCTATCCAGATGATTCCAGATTAGCCTGTTCGGACATATGGCAATATATTCATGATTCATATCAAACCAGGATGAACCACGATCTAAGAAGCTTTATTTGGAACCACTACTCAGTGGAGAATAACCAGGAAGTTGAATAAATCTCATAAGTGTTGTGAGCAACAAGATATCCCACCTTCTATTCAGATGATTCCAGATTAGCCTGTTCGGACATGTGCCATTATCTTCATGATTCTTATCAAACCAGGATGAACCACAATCTAAGAAGCTTTATTTGGAACCAGTAATCAGTGGAGAATAACCAGGATGTTGAATAAATCTCATAGGAGTTGTGATTAAGAAGATATCCCACTTTCTATCCAGATGATTCCAGATTAGCCTGTTCGGACATATGGCAATATCTTCATGATTCTTATCAAACCAGGATGAACCACGATCTAAGAAGCTTTATTTGGAACCACTAATCAGTGGAGAATAACCAGGAAGTTGAATAAATCTCATAGGAGTTGTGAGTAAGAAGATATCCCACTTTCTATCCAAATGATTCCAGATTAGCCTGTTCGGACATATGCCATTATCTTCATGATTCTTATCAAACCAGGATGAACCACGATCTAAGAAGCTTTATTTGGAACCACTAATCAGTGGAGAATAACCTGGAAGTTGAATAAATCTCATAGGAGTTGTGAGTAAGAAGATATCCCACTTTCTATCCAGATGATTCCAGATTAGCCTGTTCGGACATATGCCATTATCTTCATGATTCTTATCAAACCAGGATGAACCACGATCTAAGAAGCTTTATTTGGAACCACTAATCAGTGGAGAATAACCAGGAAGTTGAATAAATCTCATAGGAGTTGTGAGTAAGAAGATATCCCACTTTCTATCCAGATGATTCCAGATTAGCCTGTTCGAACATATGGCAATATATTCATGATTCTTATCAAACCAGGATGAACCACGATCTAAGAAGCTTTATTTGGAACCACTACTCAGTGGAGAATAACCAGGAAGTTGAATAAATCTCATAAGTGTTGTGAGCAACAAGATATCCAACCTTCTATCCAGATGATTACAGATTAGCCTGTTCGGACATATGCCATTATCTTCATGATTCTTAATAAACCAGGATGAACCACGATCTAAGAAGCTTTATTTGGAACCACTAATCAGTGGAGAATAACCAGGAAGTTGAATAAATCTCATAGGAGTTGTGAGTAAGAAGATATCCCATTTTCTATCCAGATGATTCCAGATTAGCCTGTTCGGACATATGCCATTATCTTCATGATTCTTAATAAACCAGGATGAACCACGATCTAAGAAGCTTTATTTGGAACCACTAATCAGTGGAGAATAACCTGGAAGTTGAATAAATCTCATAGGAGTTGTGAGTAAGAAGATATCCCACTTTCTATCCAGATGATTCCAGATTAGCCTGTTCGGACATATGCCATTATCTTCATGATTCTTATCAAACCAGGATGAACCACGATCTAAGAAGCTTTATTTGGAACCACTAATCAGTGGAGAATAACCAGGAAGTTGAATAAATCTCATAGGAGTTGTGAGTAAGAAGATATCCCACTTTCTATCCAGATGATTCCAGATTAGCCTGTTCGAACATATGGCAATATATTCATGATTCTTATCAAACCAGGATGAACCACGATCTAAGAAGCTTTATTTGGAACCACTACTCAGTGGAGAATAACCAGGAAGTTGAATAAATCTCATAAGTGTTGTGAGCAACAAGATATCCCACCTTCTATCCAGATGATTACAGATTAGCCTGTTCAGACATATGCCATTATCTTCATGATTCTTATCAAACCAGGATGAACCATGATCTAAGAAGCTTTATTTGGAACCACTAATCAGTGGAGAATTACCAGGAAGTTGAATAAATCTCATAAGTGTTGTGAGCAACAAGATATCCCACCTTCTATCCAGATGATTACAGATTAGCCTGTTCGGACATATGCCATTATCTTCATGATTCTTAATAAACCAGGATGAACCACGATCTAAGAAGCTTTATTTGGAACCACTAATCAGTGGAGAATAACCAGGAAGTTGAATAAATCTCATAGGAGTTGTGAGTAAGAAGATATCCCACTTTCTATCCAGATGATTCCAGATTAGCCTGTTCGAACATATGGCAATATATTCATGATTCTTATCAAACCAGGATGAACCACGATCTAAGAAGCTTTATTTGGAACCACTACTCAGTGGAGAATAACCAGGAAGTTGAATAAATCTCATAAGTGTTGTGAGCAACAAGATATCCCACCTTCTATCCAGATGATTACAGATTAGCCTGTTCAGACATATGCCATTATCTTCATGATTCTTATCAAACCAGGATGAACCATGATCTAAGAAGCTTTATTTGGAACCACTAATCAGTGGAGAATTACCAGGAAGTTGAATAAATCTCATAAGTGTTGTGAGCAACAAGATATCCCACCTTCTATCCAGATGATTACAGATTAGCCTGTTCGGACATATGCCATTATCTTCATGATTCTTAATAAACCAGGATGAACCACGATCTAAGAAGCTTTATTTGGAACCACTAATCAGTGGAGAATAACCAGGAAGTTGAATAAATCTCATAGGAGTTGTGAGTAAGAAGATATCCCATTTTCTATCCAGATGATTCCAGATTAGCCTGTTCGGACATATGGCAATATCTTCATGATTCTTATCAAACCAGGATGAACCAATATATAAGAAGCTTGATTATGAACCACTAATCAGTGGAGAATAACCAGGAAGTTAAATAAATCTCATAGGAGTTGTGAGTAAGAAGATATCCCACTTTCTATCCAGATGATTCCAGATTAGCCTGTTCGGACATATGCCATTATCTTCATGATTCTTATCAAACCAGGATGAACCACGATCTAAGAAGCTTTATTTGGAACCACTAATAAGTGGAGAATAACCAGGAAGTTGAATAAATCTCATAGGAGTTGTGATTAAGAAGATATCCCACTTTCTATCCAGATGATTCCAGATTAGCCTGTTCGGACATATGGCAATATCTTCATGATTCTTATCAAACCAGGATGAACCACGATCTAAGAAGCTTTATTTGGAACCACTAATCAGTGGAGAATAACCAGGAAGTTGAATAAATCTCATAGGAGTTGTGAGTAAGAAGATATCCCACTTTCTATCAAGATGATTCCAGATTAGCCTGTTCGGACATATGCCATTATCTTCATGATTCTTATCAAACCAGGATGAACCACGATCTAAGAAACTTTATTTGGAACCACTAATCAGTGGAGAATAACCAGGAAGTTGAATAAATCTCATAGGAGTTGTGAGTAAGAAGATATCCCACTTTCTATCCAGATGATTCCAGATTAGCCTGTTCGGACATATGGCAATATCTTCATGATTCTTATCAAACCAGGATGAACCAATATATAAGAAGCTTGATTAGGAACCACTAATCAGTGGAGAATAACCAGGAAGTTGAATAAATCTCATAGGAGTTGTGAGTAAGAAGAAATCCCACTTTCTATCCAGATGATTCCAGATTAGCCTGTTCGGACATATGCCATTATCTTCATGATTCTTATCAAACCAGGATGAACCACGATCTAAGAAGCTTTATTTGGAACCACTAATCAGTGGAGAATAACCAGGAAGTTGAATAAATCTCATTGGAGTTGTGAGGAAGAAGATATCCCACTTTTTATCCAGATGATTCCAGATTAGCCTGTTCGGACATATGGCAATAGCTTCATGATTCTTATCAAACCAAGATGAACCACGATCTAAGAAGCTTTATTTGGAACCACTAATCAGTGGAGAATAACCAGGAAGTTGAATAAATCTTATAAGTGTTGTGAGCAACAAGATATCCCACCTTCTATCCAGATGATTACAGATTAGCATGTTCGGACATATGCCATTATCTTCATGATTCTTATCAAACCAGGATGAACCACGATCTAAGAAGCTTTATTTGGAACCACTAATCAGTGGAGAATAACCAGGAAGTTGAATAAATCTCATAGGAGTTGTGAGTAAGAAGATATCCCACTTTCTATCCAGATGATTCCAGATTAGCCTGTTCGGACATATGGCAATATCTTCATGATTCTTATGAAACCAGGATGAACCAATATATAAGAAGCTTGATTGGGAACCACTAATCAGTGGAGAATAACCATGAAGTTGAATAAATCTCATAGGAGTTGTGAGTAAGAAGATATCCCACTTTCTATCCAGATGATTCCAGATTAGCCTGTTCGGACATATGCCATTATCTTCATGATTCTTATCAAACCAGGATGAACCACGATCTAAGAAGCTTTATTTGAAACCACTAATCAGTGGAGAATAACCAGGAAGTTGAATAAATCTCATAGGAGTTGTGAGGAAGAAGATATCCCACTTTCTATCCAAATGATTCCAGATTAGCCTGTTCGGACATATGGCAATAGCTTCATGATTCTTATCAAACCAGGATGAACCACGATCTAAGATGCTTTATTTGGAACCACTAATCAGTGGAGAATAACCAGGAAGTTGAATAAATCTCATAAGTGTTGTGAGCAACAAGATATCCCACCTTCTATCCAGATGATTACAGATTATCCTGTTCGGACATATGCCATTATCTTCATGATTCTTATCAAACCAGGATGAACCACGATCTAAGAAACTTTATTTGGAACCACTAATCAGTGGAGAATAACCAGGAAGTTGAATAAATCTCATAGGAGTTGTGAGTAAGAAGATATCCCACTTTCTATCCAGATGATTCCAGATTAGCCTGTTCGGACATATGGCAATATCTTCATGATTCTTATGAAACCAGGATGAACCAATATATAAGAAGCTTGATTGGGAACCACTAATCAGTGGAGAATAACCATGAAGTTGAATAAATCTCATAGGAGTTGTGAGTAAGAAGATATCCCACTTTCTATCCAGATGATTCCAGATTAGCCTGTTCGGACATATGCCATTATCTTCATGATTCTTATCAAACCAGGATGAACCACGATCTAAGAAGCTTTATTTGAAACCACTAATCAGTGGAGAATAACCAGGAAGTTGAATAAATCTCATAGGAGTTGTGAGGAAGAAGATATCCCACTTTCTATCCAAATGATTCCAGATTAGCCTGTTCGGACATATGGCAATAGCTTCATGATTCTTATCAAACCAGGATGAACCACGATCTAAGATGCTTTATTTGGAACCACTAATCAGTGGAGAATAACCAGGAAGTTGAATAAATCTCATAAGTGTTGTGAGCAACAAGATATCCCACCTTCTATCCAGATGATTACAGATTATCCTGTTCGGACATATGCCATTATCTTCATGATTCTTATCAAACCAGGATGAACCATGATCTAAGAAGCTTTATTTGGAACCACTAATCAGTGGAGAATAACCAGGAAGTTGAATAAATCTCATAAGTGTTGTGAGCAACAAGATATCCCACCTTCTATCCAGATGATTACAGATTAGCCTGTTCGGACATATGCCATTATCTTCATGATTCTTATCAAACCAGGATGAACCACGATCTAAGAAGCTTTATTTGGAACCACTAATCAGTGGAGAATAACCAGGAAGTTTAATAAATCTAATAGGAGTTGTGAGTAAGAAGATATCCCACTTTCTATCCAGATGATTCCAGATTAGCCTGTTCGGACATATGGCAATATCTTCATGATTCTTATCAAACCAGGATGAACCAATATATAAGAAGCTTGATTGGGAACCACTAATCAGTGGAGAATAACCAGGAAGTTGAATAAATCTCATAGGAGTTGTGAGTAAGAAGATATCCCACTTTTTATCCAGATGATTCCAGATTAGCCTGTTCGGACATATGCCATTATCTTCATGATTCTTATCAAACCAGGATGAACCACGATCTAAGAAGCTTTATTTGGAACCACTAATCAGTGGAGAATAACCAGGAAGTTGAATAAATCTCATAGGAGTTGTGAGTAAGAAGATATCCCACTTTCTATCCAGATGATTCCAGATTAGCCTGTTCGGACATATCGCAATATCTTCATGATTCTTATCAAACCAGGATGAACCAATATATAAGAAGCTTGATTGGGAACCACTAATCAGTGGAGAATAACCAGGAAGTTAAATAAATCTCATAGGAGTTGTGAGTAAGAAGATATCCCACTTTCTATCCAGATGATTCCAGATTAGCCTGTTCGGACATATTCCATTATCTTCATGATTCTTATCAAACCAGGATGAACCACGATCTAAGAAGCTTTATTTGGAACCCTTAATCAGTGGAGAATAACCAGGAAGTTGAATAAATCTCATAGGGGTTGTGAGGAAGAAGATATCTCACTTTCTATCCAGATGATTCCAGATTAGCCTGTTCGGACATATGGCAATAGCTTCATGATTCTTATCAAACCAGGATGAACCACGATCTAAGAAGCTTTATTTGGAACCACTAATCAGTGGAGAATAACCAGGAAGTTGAATAAATCTCATAGGAGTTGTGAGGAAGAAGATCTTCCACTTTCTATCCAGATGATTCCAGATTAGCCTGTTCGGACATATGGCAATAGCTTCATGATTCTTATCAAACCAGGATGAACCACGATCTAAGAAGCTTTATTTGGAACCACTAATCAGTGGAGAATAACCAGGAAGTTGAATAAATCTCATAGGAGTTGTGAGTAAGAAGATATCCCACTTTCTATCCAGATGATTCCAGATTAGCATGTTCGGACATATGGCAATATCTTCATGATTCTTATCAAACCAGGATGAACCAATATATAAGAAGCTTGATTGGGAACCACTAATCAGTGGAGAATAACCAGGAAGTTGAATAAATCTCATAGGAGTTGTGAGTAAGAAGATATCCCACTTTCTATCCAGATGATTCCAGATTAGCCTGTTCGGACATATGCCATTATCTTCATGATTCTTATTAAACCAGGATGAACCACGATCTAAGAAGCTTTATTTGGAACCACTAATCAGTGTAGAATAACCAGGAAGTTGAATAAATCTCATAGGAGTTGTGAGTAAGAAGATATCCCACTTTCTATCCAGATGATTCCAGATTAGCCTTTTCGGACATATGACAATATCTTCATGATTCTTATCAAACCAGGATGAACCAATATATAAGAAGCTCGATTGGGAACCACTAATCAGTGGAGAATAACCAGGAAGTTGAATAATGTGGGAACCGAAGTTCGCACTGTCGATTTTAGTTAAGTTAATCGAAGGAAAACTAAGTAAACCTAGTCTTCCCTGAAGGCTCGGATTCTCTGCGATAACCAAACGAAATTGATAGAATAAAGCAACGTAGCGGAAAAATTGCACTAAGGCGTTTTATTGAATAGATGGTACAATATTCTTCCGAAAAAGGGAAGTAGAGAAACGCTGAAGCGAAAAACAACGGAAATAAAGGAGACAAAACGTTCTAAGCTTTGCTCCGCTAGTCTAACTCCTAAGTCCTAAGCTAGCAGGAATTCTCTAAGTCCCTAAGTTTCGGATTTGCTCTCTCTGAGATTTTTTTCTCTGCATTTCTTCCTCTCCCAAAGCTCCTTTATATACTCCTTCTTATGACGGTCTATTCTCCTTCTGGGCCGCAAGGCGGGCTTCTTTCCATTTTCGTCGGCTTTCATCGGGAAACTTGTCATTTATCTTCGGGAAACTTGACATTTATCCTTCTGGAAATTTAGCATTTATCTTGCTATGCAAAGATAAACGTAAATCATCGTATCTATCTCAGATAATCGTAAACGGACTGTCCGATCGTGTTTGGTCCCTTTCGGGCCGTTTCCAGGACTTCCGTGGTTTTCTACGATTTCTTCGGAAGTTCTTCATTCGTTCGTAGAGTTGAGACGAGTGGTGTCTTAAGATAACCATCGCTGTTTCGTACGAAGAATTTAAGATCTTCCTTCCTGTCGATATCTTACGAGTTTCCGAAGTTTTCCCGACGATCCTAGATTGGAGTAAGAACCGGAGTTTCGTACGCGGAATCTCAATGATTCGTCCTGCGAGGACTTGGGAAAGACTCGAAATACAGACTTCCGATGGCCGGGGACTGGGATTCGTGTACAAAAGACTGTTATTCGAAGACCCGAGCCAGCACGGGGCTAGCCGCCCGGCGACCACGGCCAGCATGGGCGCTAGCCGCCGGCGGCCACGGCCAGCACGGGCGCTAGCCGCCGGCGGCCACGGCCAGCACGGGGCTAGCCGCCCGGCGGCCACGGCCAGCACGGGCGCTAGCCGCCGGCGGCCACGGCCAGCGCGGGGCTAGCCGCCCGGCGGCCACGACCAGCACGGGCGCTAGCCGCCGGCGGCCACGGCCAGCGCGGGGCTAGCCGCCCGGCGGCTACGGACCAGCACGTGCATCTTGACGAGGGCTTCGATTTGATATGTTGATCGTTTTCAGGGTCCTCACGGTTTGGGAGAACGGGTTCTTTGAAGTTTCAAGGCGGATTCCTTGTCGTCCGGCCTATCCAAACTTAGATCGCTTCCCGTTTCTTCCTTATACTTTCGTATGACAAATAGACATAGCCGTTGATTTCGAGATAACCGTTTTTGACCCCAACAAATAAATCTCATAGGAGTTGTGAGTAAGAAGATATCCCACTTTCTATCCAGATGATTCCAGATTAGCCTGTTCGGACATATGTCATTATCTTCATGATTCTTATCAAACCAGGATGAACCACGATCTAAGAAGCTTTATTTGGAACAACTAATCAGTGGAGAATAACCAGGAAGTTGAATAAATCTCATAGGAGTTGTGAGTAAGAAGATATCCCACTTTCTATCCAGATGATTCCAGATTAGCCTGTTCGGACATATGGCAATATCTTCATGATTCTTATCAAACCAGGATGAACCAATATATAAGAAGCTTGATTGAGAACCACTAATCAGTGGAGAATAACCAGGAAGTTGAATAAATCTCATAGGAGTTGTGAGTAAGAAGATATCCCACTTTCTATCCAGATGATTCCAGATTAGCCTGTTCGGACATATGCCATTATCTTCATGATTCTTATCAAACCAGGATGAACCACGATCTAAGAAGCTTTATTTGGAACCACTAATCAGTGGAGAGTAACCAGGAAGTTGAATAAATCTCATAGGAGTTGTGAGGAAGAAGATATCCCAATTTCTATCCAGATGATTCCAGATTAGCCTGTTCGGACATATTGCAATAGCTTTATGATTCTTATCAAACCAGGATGAACCACGATCTAAGAAGCTTTATTTGGAACCAATAATCAGTGGAGAATAACCAGGAAGTTGAATAAATCTCATAGGAGTTGTGAGGAAGAAGATATCCCACTTTCTATCCAGATGATTCCAGATTAGCCTGTTCGGACATATGGCAATAGCTTCATGATTCTTATCAAACCAGGATGAACCAAGATCTAAGAAGCTTTATTTGGAACCACTAATCAGTGGAGAATAACCAGGAAGTTGAATAAATCTCATAAGTGTTGTGAGCAACAAGATATCCCACCTTATATCCAGATGATTACAGATTAGCCTGTTCGGACATTTACCATTATCTTCATGATTCTTATCAAACCAGGATGAACCACGATCTAAGAAGCTTTATTTGGAACCACTAATCAGTGGAGAATAACCAGGGAGTTGAATAAATCTCATAGGAGTTGTGAGTAAGAAGATATCCCACTTTCTATCCAGTAGATTCCAGATTAGCATGTTCGGACATATGGCAATATCTTCATGATTCTTATCAAACCAGGAAGAAACAATATATAAGAAGCTTGATTGGGAACCACTAATCAGTGGAGAATAACCAGGAAGTTGAATAAATCTCATAGGAGTTGTGAGTAAGAAGATATCCCACTTTCTATCCAGATGATTCCAGATTAGCCTGTTCGGACATATGCCATTATCTTCATGATTCTTATCAAACCAGGATGAACCACGATCTAAGAAGCTTTATTTGGAACCACTAATCAGTGGAGAATAACCAGGAAGTTGAATAAATCTCATAGGAGTTGTGAGGAAGAAGATATCCCACTTTCTATCCAGATTGTGGGAACCGAAATTCGCACTGTCGATTTTGATTAAGTAAAACGGAGGAAATCTAAGTAAACCTAACTTTCCCTGAAGGTCCGGATTCTCTGCGACAACCAACGACAAGTGATCAAATAAATGCGGAAAGGTTTTATTGAGATTTGGGACTGGACCTTAAGGAAGGCTGCCTACGTACCCCTTTCGAGGATCAAGTCGGACGTAGTTCAGTTGGAAGGGTTTGAACAAGAGATCGAACTGCCTGGCGGAGTTCGTCTAGTACGAGCATTAGTCATAGAAACGGGCATGTCGAGAATAATGCCTCGGGTTTCTATGTGCGGAACTCTAAGTAAAAGGATTGTTAGATCCTTCCGAGAGAGACGGGAGCCTGCGGACAAGATGAAAATAGAACGAGAGGCGGCCGGACGTTCTAGGTCCTACCTTGCTAGTCTACCGCCTGAATTCTAAGTTCTTAACCTAACAGGAGCTCTCTAGGTCTCCAATCTCCGATTTCTCTCTCTCTTAATGATTTTCGCTCTGCTTTTCCTCCTCTCCCAAAGCTCTTTTATATACTCCTTCTTATGACGGTCTATTCTCCTTTTGGGCCGCGAAGCGGGCTTTTTCCATTTTCGTCGGCCTTCATGTTTATCGGAAAACTTGACATTTCTCTTCCAGTTTTGTGTAACATGTTTATACGAAAGTAATGGATGACCGGTTTCATGAAGATAGAAAATCGCAGATAGTCAAAGTAGTCTTGTTTCCGTGGTTTACACGGGAAATGTTTCCGCTTTGATTTCGTTTTTTGGCGAAAGTTGCTTCGGGTTACTCATGAAGTTTTACCGAAGGTTATTTCGTTAATTTTGTAGCTCACCGTCGTGCCATTAGTCTCACGGAAGCGGAAAGAGTATGCCAAGGATGTGCGGCGATCGTTTCTTGGTTTTTCGAGAGATTAGATCGGTTTGCGCGTTCTGCCTAGACAGTCAAGGAACAATAGAACGAAACTGGAAGAAAATGCCTAAGACTTATCTTGCTAGACTATCCACCTAGGTTCTAAGTTCCCTAAATTTTACGGCAGTTTACAAGACGTTCCCATTCCTTTCCTACGAAAAAATTAAAACCTTGATAAAATTTTCTAAGTCGGACGTACCTTAGTCTCATTGATTACTCGAGATTGCCTCATGTCCGTTCCTCTTTGTCTTCTACCGTTTCATTGTCAAAGGTCTTCGAAAAGTCTGATACTGAATCGAGAATCGATTTTTGATGAAACCTGAAGGAACAGTGCAGAATCGTTGCAGAATCGTTGAAGCAAAGGGAGGAGAAGTAGGCGAAACTCGAAGAAGGCTAAGGTGGGTAGACAAGTGAAAACGAATGGCAAGATGTCACTTGAGTGGGGCTTCTTGTTTCGTCAAGCTATGAGCGAACTGGTCAGGTCAAGAAGTTTACGATCTTGTTATACTTCACGAATGATGTTTCGTAAAATATTGCCGAGCTTTTATTTAACGAGAGTTATTCAACAAAATGTTGTCGAGTTAATTTTACGGAAATTGTTTCGTAAAATTAGTTTGGATAATATTTGGGTCAATCTTTACAGGGATTGGCCGTGCTTGACGAATGTTTTGTTGCCCGGCGACCAGCGCAGCACGGGCGCGTTAGCCACCCGGCGCCTAGAGGCAGCACAGGCGTGCTAGCCGCCCGGCGCCTAGGGACAGCACGGGCGTGCTAGCCGCCCGGGACTGTGCTTCCTCGCGGGACCTACCTGTTTTTCTCATTTTTTAAAAGGTTTCTCGATCGACACTTAGTCTCTCGAGGTTTCTTTAATTATTTTTCCGAGACTTTTGGACATTGATTTCGTCTTGACCGATTTTGACCCCAACATTTGTTGGTTTTTGTGGGATCTCGGAAAGTCGTAAAACACGGATTTCAGGCGACCCGGGGGCCTAGAACTTACGCACGAAGACTAGCCGCCCGACGACCCGAGCCAGCACGGGGCTAGCCGCCCGGCGACCACGGCCGGCACGGGCGCTAGCCGGCGGCGGCTACGGCCAGCACGGGCCCTAGCCGCCGGCGGCTGCGGCCAGCACGGGGGCTAGCCGCCCGGCGGCCACGGCCAGCACGGGCCCTAGCCGCCGGCGGCCACGGCCAGCACGGGGTCTAGCCGCCCGGCGGCCACGGCCAGCACGGGCGGTAGCCGCCGGCGGCCACGGCCAGCACGGGGGCTAGCCGCCCGGCGGCCACGGCCAGCACGGGGGCTAGCCGCCCGGCGGCCACGGCCAGCACGGGCGCTAGCCGCCGGCGGCCACGGCCAGCACGGGGGCTAGCCGCCCGGCGGCCACGGCCACGACCGGAGTCGGCTGCTCGGTTCCTTCGGCTTGTGCGTGTTTTTGCGTTCTTTTTAGTTTTCCGTAGGTTTTTCCTCGTGTAGAAAACGTTTCTAGCCGTTGATTTCGAGATGATTAATCTCGAACTTAATATTTTTCCAAGGTTTCATCATGATCCCAGCAAGGAATTGTTTCTTAGAACGTTGTTGACCTTTTATTTTACGAGAGTTATTTCACAAAATGTTGTCGAGTTAATTTTACGGAAACTGTTTTGTACAATGTTGTCGAGTTTAATCATGCAAAAGCTGTCTCGTGAAATATTTTCGAGAATTTATTTTACGAAAGGTGTTCCGTAAATTGTTATCGAATTTTAGCATTAGAAACGCTGATTGGTAACCCGATCAGTCGTGCTTTCAGTTTCATGAGTAATCTGGGGTTTCTCCGCGATTTCCAGGAGAACAAGTCTTTATTTTTCCGGGAAATTCTAAAAAACATTTTCAGTCAAAACTCTACTCGGTAATCAGACCGTCATATCAGCCTTGGGCTCGATCCTACCTAAAATCGTATGTGGGTCGTTTAGCCGTGATTCGGGCAACTTTTGGGCTGTCTTGGGACTTAGACGTTTTTACGATTTTTCTTTAGAAAAAGCCGTTGATTTGACGCTGGTTTTTCCGAAAGGATTTCAATTCCCCGTATAGTTAAGGCAACTGGTGTTCAAGCTAACCATAGCCGTTTTATACGGCAGGCAGGAATCCGTCTCCACTACTAAGTCTTTTTATGAATTTTCCCGAAGTCTTTCTTCGATAATCCTAAACGAGGGGGGTTGTGTCCATGGACCCGAGGACCGTGTTGCAGGAACTTGGACGGGGGTGCATGGTTGATAGGACCCGAACTTGGTTGGGATGGTCCGTTCTCGGGACGTTTGTCCGTAAGATGATAATCTTAGATAACTGTTTGCATAAGCGTTGGTCGTAGGAGCAGTCACTGCTGAAGTTGTTTTACCAGCGTCGATGTGAGCTGTGAGTTTTGTCTTTCATATTTCCAGACATTGCTTTGATCAAGCGTTTTTTCGGCCGTAAGAGTAAGAGTAATCCGTCCCCCCCTCTCTCTAGCGCCAAACTGTGGGAACCGAAATTCGCACTGTCGATTTTGATTAAGTAAAACGGAGGAAAGCTAAGTAAACCTAACTTTCCCTGAAGGTCCGGATTCTCTGCGACAACCAACGACAAGTGATCAAATAAATGCGGAAAGGTTTTATTGAGATTTGGGACTGGACCTTAAGGAAGGCTGCCTACGTACCCCTTTCGAGGATCAAGTCGGACGTAGTTCAGTTGGAAGGGTTTGAACAAGAGATCGAACTGCCTGGCGGAGTTCGTCTAGTACGAGCATTAGTCATAGAAACGGGCATGTCGAGAATAATGCCTCGGGTTTCTATGTGCGGAACTCTAAGTAAAAGGATTGTTAGATCCTTCCGAGAGAGACAGGAGCCTGCGGACAAGATGAAAATAGAACGAGAGGCGGCCGGACGTTCTAGGTCCTACCTTGCTAGTCTACCGCCTGAATTCTAAGTTCTTAACCTAACAGGAGCTCTCTAGGTCTCCAATCTCCGATTTCTCTCTCTCTTAATGATTTTCGCTCTGCTTTTCCTCCTCTCCCAAAGCTCCTTTATATACTCCTTCTTATGACGGTCTATTCTCCTTTTGGGCCGCGAAGCGGGCTTTTTCCATTTTCGTCGGCCTTCATGTTTATCGGGAAACTTGACATTTATCTTCGGGAAACTTGACATTTATCCTTCTGGAAATTTAGCATTTATCTTGTTATGTGAAGATAAACGTAAATCGTCGTATCTATCTCAGACAATCGTAAGCGGACTGTCCGATCGCGTTTGGTCCCTTTCGGGCCGTTTCTAGGACTTCCGTTGTTTTCTACGATTTTTTCGGAAGATCTTCAATCCTTCGTAGAGTTGAGATGAGTGGTGTCTTAAGATAACCATCACTGTTTCGCACGAAGAATTTAAGATCTTCCTTCCCGTTGATATCTTACGAGTTTCCGAAGTGTTTCCGACGATCTTAGTTTGGAGTAAGAGCGGGAGTTTTGTACACGGAATCTCAACGATTCGTTCCGCGAAAACTTGGGAAAGACGCAAAGTACAGACTTCTGACGGCCGGGGCCTAGAACTTATGCACGGAAGCTTGTCATCCGATGACCCGAGCCAGCACGGGGCTAGCCGCCCGGCGGCCATGGCCAGCACGGGCATTAGCCACCGGCGGCCACGGCCAGCACGGGGCTAGCCGCCTGGCGGCCACGGCCAGCACGGGCGCTAGCCGCCGGTGGCCACGGCCAGCACGGGGCTAGCCGTCCGGCGGCCACGGCCAGCACGGGCGCTAGCCGCCGGCGGCCACGGCCAGCACGGGGCTGGCCGCCCGGCGGCCACGGCCAGCACGGGCGCTAGCCGCCCGGCGGCCACGGCTAGCACGGGCGCTAGCCGCCGGCGGCCACGACCAGCACGGGGGCTAGCCGCCCGGCGGCTACGGACCAGCACGTGCATCTCGACGAGGGCTTCGATTTGATATGTTGATTGTTTTCTGGGTCCTCACGGTTTGAGAGAACGGACTCTTTGAAGTTTCCCGGCGGCCAGGACCAGCACGGGGGTTAGCCGCCGGCGGCCAGGACCGGCACGTGCGTCTCGACGAGGGCTTCGATTTGATATCTTGATCGTTCTCTGGGTCCTCACGGTTTGAGAGAACGGGCTCTTTGAAGTTTCAAGGCGGATTCCTTGTCGTTCGGCCTATCCAGACTTAGATCACTTCCCGTTTCTTCTGTATACTTTCGTATGGTCGTGTCATCTCAGCTACGGACCTAATGTCTCTCGGTTCTTCTTGATTGTATCATCGAAGTTTTACGACTAAATCTGTGTTGGTTTTCTCGTAAAGTTTATCGTGTAAAACAAGAACGATCGACTTTAACATAGGTTTTTAAAGCTGTACGACTTGTTTTGCTTTCGACGCTTGTTTTATGGAAAGTCCGCGCATGATAAATGTTTTTAGCCGTTGATTTCGAGATAACCGTTTTTGACCCCAACACAGATGATTCCAGATTAGCCTGTTCGGACATATGGCAATAGCTTCATGATTCTTATCAAACCAAGATGAACCACGATCTAAGAAGCTTTATTTGGAACCACTAATCAGTGGAGAATAACCAGGAAGTTGAAAAAATCTCATAGGAGTTGTGAGGAAGAAGATATCCCACTTTCTATCAAGATGATTCCAGATTAGCCTGTTCGGACATATGGCAATAGCTTCATGATTCTTATCAAACCAGGATGAACCACGATCTAAGAAGCTTTATTTGGAACCACTAATCAGTGAAGAATAACCAGGAAGTTGAATATATCTCATAAGTGTTGTGAGTAAGAAGATATCCCACCTTCTATCCAGATTATTCCAGATTAGCATGTTCGGACTTATGTCATTATCTTCATGATTCTTATCAAACCAGGATGAACCAATATGTAAGAAGCTTGATTGGGAACCACTAATCAGTGGAGAATAACCAGGAAGTTGAATAAATCTCATAGGAGTTGTGAGTAAGAAGATATCCCACTTTCTATCCAGATGATTCCAGATTAGCCTGTTCGGACATATGCCATTATCTTCATGATTCTTATCAAACCAGGATGAACCACGATCTAAGAAGCTTTATTTGGAACCACTAATCAGTGGAGAATAACCAGGAAGTTGAATAAATCTCATAGGACTTGTGAGGAAGAAGATATCCCACTTTCTATCCAGATGATTCCAGATTAGCCTGTTCGGACAAATGGCAATAGCTTCATGATTCTTATCAAACCAGGATGAACCACGATCTAAGAACCTTTATTTAGAACCACTAATCAGTGGAGAATAACCAGGAAGTTGAATAAATCTCATAAGTGTTGTGAGCAACAAGATATCCCACCTTCTATCCAGATGATTCCTGATTAGCCTTTTCGGACATATGCCATTATCTTCATGATTCTTTTCAAACCAGGATGAACCACGATCTAAGAAGCTTTATTTCGAACCACTAATCAGTGGAGAATAACCAGGAAGTTGAATAAATCTCATAGGAGTTGTGAGTAAGAAGATATCCCACTTTCTATCCAGATGATTCCAGATTAGCCTGTTCGGACATATGGCAATATCTTCATGATTCTTATCAGACCAGGATGAACCAATATATAATAAGCTTGATTGGGAACTACTAATCAGTGGAGAATAACCAGGAAGTTGAATAAAAATCATAGGAGTTGTGAGCAACAAGATATCCCACTTTCTATCCAGATGATTCCAGATTAGCCTGTTCGGACATATGCCATTATCTTCATGATTCTTATCAAACCACGATGAACCACGATCTAAGAAGCTTTATTTGGAACCACTAATCAGTGGAGAATAACCAGGAAGTTGAATAAATCTCATATGAGTTGTGAGGAAGAAGATATCCCACTTTCTATCCAGATGATTCCAGATTAGCATGTTCGGACATATGGCAATAGCTTCATGATTCTTATCAAACCAGGATTAACCACGATCTAAGAAGCTTTATTTGGAACCACTAATCAGTGGAGAATAACCAGGAAGTTGAATAAATCTCATAAGTGTTGTGAGCAACAAGATATCCCACCTTCTATCCAGATGATTACAGATTAGCCTGTTCGGACATATGCAATTATCTTCATGATTCTTATCAAACCAGGATGAACCATGATCTAAGAAGCTTTATTTGGAACCACTAATCAGTGGAGAATAACCAGGAAGTTGAATAAATCTCATAAGGGTTATGAGCAACAAGATATCCCACCTTCTATCCAGATGATTACAGATTAGCCTGTTCGGACATATGCCATTATCTTCATGATTCTTATCAAACCAGGATGAACCACGATCTAAGAAGCTTTATTTGGAACCACTAATCAGTGGAGAATAACCAGAAAGTTGAATAAATCTCATAGGAGTTGTGAGTAAGAAGATATCCCACCTTCTATCCAAATGATTTTAGATTAGCCTGTTCGGACATATGGAAATATCTTCATGATTCTTATCAAACCAGGATGAACCACGATCTAAGAAGCTTGATTGGAACCACTAATCAGTGGAGAATAACCAGGAAGTTGAATAAATCTCATAGGAGTTGTGAGTAAGAAGATATCCCACTTTCTATCCAGATGATTCTAGATTAGCCTGTTCGGACATATGGCAATATCTTCATGATTCTTATCAAACCAGGATGAACAAATATATAAGAAGCTTGATTGGGAACCACTAATCAGTGGAGAATAACCGGGAAGTTGAATAAATCTCATAGGAGTTGTGAGTAAGAAGATATCCCACTTTCTATCTAGATGATTCCAGATTAGCCTGTTCGGACATATGCCATTATCTTCATGATTCTTATCAAACCAGGATGAACCACGATCTAAGAAGCTTTATTTAAAACCACTAATCAGTGGAGAATAACCAGGAAGTTGAATAAATCTCATAGGAGTTGTGAGGAAGAAGATATCCCACTTTCTATCTAGATGATTCCAGATTAGCCTGTTCGGACATATGGCAATAGCTTCATGATTCTTATCAAACCAGGATGAACCACGATCTACGAAGCTTTATTTGGAACCACTAATCAGTGGAGAATAACCAGGAAGTTGAATAAATCTCATAAGTGTTGTGAGCAACAAGATATCCCACCTTCTATCCAGATGATTACTGATTAGCCTGTTCGGACATATGCCATTATCTTCATGATTCTTATCAAACCAGGATGAACCACGATCTAAGAAGCTTTATTTGGAACCACTAATCAGTGGTGAATAACCAGGAAGTTGAATAAATCTCATAGGAGTTGTGAGTAAGAAGATATCCCACTTTCTATCCAGATGATTCCAGATTAGCCTGTTCGGACATATGGCAATATCTTCATGATTCTTATCAAACTAGGATGAACCAATATATAAGAAGCTTGATTGGGAACCACTAATCAGTGGAGAATAACCAGGAAGTTGAATAAATCTCATAGGAGTTGTGAGGAAAAAGATATCCCACTTTCTATCCAGATGATTCCAGATTACCCTGTTCGGACATATGCCATTATCTTCATGATTCTTATCAAACCAGGATGAACCACGATCTAAGAAGCTTTATTTCGAACCACTAATCAGTGGAGAATAACCAGGAAGTTGAATAAATCTCATAGGAGTTGTGAGGAAGAAGATATCCCACTTTCTATCCAGATGATTCCAGATTAGCCTGTTCGGACATATGCCATTATCTTCATGATTCTTATCAAACCAGGATGAACCACGATCTAAGAAGCTTTATTTGGAACCACTAATCAGTGGTGAATAACCAGGAAGTTGAATAAATCTCATAGGAGTTGTGAGTAAGAAGATATCCCACTTTCTATCCAGATGATTCCAGATTAGCCTGTTCGGACATATGGCAATAGCTTCATGATTCTTATCAAACCAGGATGAACCAACATATAAGAAGCTTGATTGGGAACCACTAATCAGTGGAGAATAACCAGGAAGTTGAATAAATCTCATAGGAGTTGTGAGTAAGAAGATATCCCACTTTCTATCCAGATGATTCCAGATTAGCCTGTTCGGACATATGCCATTATCTTCATGATTCTTATCAAACCAGGATGAACCACGATCTAAGAAGCTTTATTTCGAACCAATAATCAGTGGAGAATAACCAGGAAGTTGAATAAATCTCATAGGAGTTGTGAGTAAGAAGATATCCCAGTTTCTATCCAGATGATTCCAGATTAGCCTGTTCGGACATATGGCAATATCTTCATGATTCTTATCAAACCAGGATGAACCAATATATAAGAAGGTTGATTGGGAATCACTAATCAGTGGAGAATAACCAGGAAGTTGAATAAATATCATAGGAGTTTTGAGTAAGAAGATATCCCACTTTCTATCCAGATGATTCCAGATTAGCCTGTTCGGACATATGGCAATATCTTCATGATTCTTATCAAACCAGGATGAACCAATATATAAGAAGCTTGATTGGGAATCACTAATCAGTGGAGAATAACCAGGAAGTTGAATAAATCTCATAGGAGTTGTGAGTAAGAAGATATCCCACTTTCTATCCAGATGATTCCAGATTAGCCTGTTCGGACATATGCCATTATCTTCATGATTCTTATCAAACCAGGATGAACCACGATCTAAGAAGCTTTATTTGGAACCACTAATCAGTGGAGAATAACCAGGAAGTTGAATAAATCTCATAGGAGTTGTGAGTAAAAAGATATCCCACTTTCTATCCAGATGATTCCAGATTAGCCTGTTAGGACATATGGCAATATCTTCATGATTCTTATCAAACCAGGATGAACCAATATATAAGAAGCTTGATTGGGAACCACTAATCAGTGGAGAATAACCAGGAAGTTGAATAAATCTCATAGGAGTTGTGAGTAAGAAGATATCCCACTTTCTATCCAGATGATTCCAGATTAGCCTGTTCGGACATATGTCATTATCTTCATGATTCTTATCAAACCAGGATGAACCACGATCTAAGAAGCTTTATTTGGAACCACTAAAAAGTGAAGAATAACCAGGAAGTTGAATAAATCTCATAGGAGTTGTGAGGAAGAAGATATCCCACTTTCTATCCAGATGATTCCAGATTAGCCTGTTCGGACATATGGCAATAGCTTCATGATTCTTATCAAACCAGGATGAACCACGATCAAAGAAGCTTTATTTGGAACCACTAATAAGTGGAGAATAACCCGGAAGTTGAATAAATCTCATAGGAGTTGTGAGGAAGAAGATATCCCACTTTATATCCAGATGATTCCAGATTAGCCTGTTCGGACATATGGCAATAGCTTCATGATTCTTATCAAACCAGGATGAACCACGATCTAAGAAGCTTTATTTGGAACCACTAATCAGTGGAGAATAACCAGGAAGTTGAATAAATCTCATAAGTGTTGTGAGCAACAAGATATCCCACCTTCTATCCAGATGATTACAGATTAGCCTGTTCGGACATATGCCATTATCTTCATGATTCTTATCAAACCAGGATGAACCACGATCTAAGAAGCTTTATTTGGAACCACTAATCAGTGGAGAATAACCAGGGAGTTGAATAAATCTCATAGGAGTTGTGAGTAAGAAGATATCCCACTTTCTATCCAGATGATTCCAGATTAGCCTGTTCTGACATATGCCATTATCTTCATGATTCTTATCAAACCAGGATGAACCACGATCTAAGAAGCTTTATTTCGAACCACTAATCAGTGGAGAATAACCAGGAAGTTGAATAAATCTCATAGGAGTTGTGAGGAAGAAGATATCCCACTTTCTATCCAGATGATTCCAGATTAGCCTGTTCGGACATATGGCAATAGCTTCATGATTCTTATCAAACCAGGATGAACCACGATCTAAGAAGCTTTATTTGGAACCACTAATCTGTGGAGAATAACCCGGAAGTTGAATAAATCTCATAGGAGTTGTGAGGAAGAAGATATCCCACTTTATATCCAGATGATTCCAGATTAGCCTGTTCGGACATATGGCAATAGCTTCATGATTCTTATCAAACCAGGATGAACCACGATCTAAGAAGCGTTATTGGAAACCACTAATCAGTGGAGAATAACCAGGAAGTTGAATAAATCTCATAAGTGTTGTGAGCAACAAGATATCCCACCTTCTATCCAGATGATTACAGATTAGCCTGTTCGGACATATGCCATTATCTTCATGATTCTTATCAAACCAGGATGAACCACGATCTAAGAAGCTTTATTTGGAACCACTAATCAGTTGAGAATAACCAGGGAGTTGAATAAATCTCATAGGAGTTGTGAGTAAGAAGATATCCCACTTTCTATCCAGATGATTCCAGATTAGCCTGTTCGGACATATGCCATTATCTTCATGATTCTTATCAAACCAGGATGAACCACGATCTAAGAAGCTTTATTTCGAACCACTAATCAGTGGAGAATAACCAGGAAGTTGAATAAATCTCATAGGAGTTGTGAGGAAGAAGATATCCCACTTTCTATCCAGATGATTCCAGATTAGCCTGTTCGGACATATGGCAATAGCTTTATGATTCTTATCAAACCAGGATGAACCACGATCTAAGAAGCTTTATTTGGAACCACTAATCACTGGAGAATAACCAGGAAGTTGAATAAATCTCATAGGAGTTGTGAGTAAGAAGATATCCCACTTTCTATCCAGATGATTCCAGATTAGCTGGTTCGGACATATGGCAATATCTTCATGATTCTTATCAAACCAGGATGAATCAATATATAAGAAGCTTGATTGGGAACCACTAATCAGTGGAGAATAACCAGGAAGTTGAATAAATCTCATAGGAGTTGTGAGTAAGAAGATATCCCACTTTCTATCCAGATGATTCCAGATTAGCCTGTTCGGACATATGCCATTATCTTCATGATTCTTATCAAACCAGGATGAACCACGATCTAAGAAGCTTTATTTGGAACCACTAATCAGTGGAGAATAACCAGGAAGTTGAATAAATCTCATAGGAGTTGTGAGGAAGAAGATATCCCACTTTCTATCCAGATGATTCCAGATTAGCATGTTCGGACATATGGCAATAGCTTCATGATTCTTATCAAACCAGGATGAACCACGATCTAAGAACCTTTATTTGGAACCACTAATCAGTGGAGAATAACCAGGAAGTTGAATAAATCTCATAAGTGTTGTGAGCAACAAGATATCCCACCTTCTATCCAGATGATTCCTGATTAGCCTGTTCGGACATATGCCATTATCTTCATGATTCTTATCAAACCAGGATGAACCACGATCTAAGAAGCTTTATTTGGAACCATTAATCAGTGGAGAATAACCAGGAAGTTGAATAAATCTCATAGGAGTTGTGAGTAAGAAGATATCCCACTTTCTATCCAGATGATTCCAGATTAGCCTGTTCGGACATATGGCAATATCTTCATGATTCTTATCAAACCAGGATGAACCAATATATAAGAAGCTTGATTGGGAACCACTAATCAGGGGAGAATAACCAGGAAGTTGAATAAATCTCATAGGAGTTGTGAGTAAGAAGATATCCCACTTTCTATCCAGATGATTCCAGATTAGCCTGTTCGGACATATGCCATTATCTTCATGATTCTTATCAAACCAGGATGAACCACGATCTAAGAAGCTTTATTTGGAACCACTAATAAGTGGAGAATAACCAGGAAGTTGAGTAAATCTCATAGGAGTTGTGAGGAAGAAGATATCCCACTTTCTATCCAGATGATTCCAGATTAGCCTTTTCGGACATATGGCAATATCTTCATGATTCTTATCAAACCAGGATGAACCAATATATAAGAAGTTTGATTGGGAACCACTAATCAGTGGAGAATAACCGGGAAGTTGAATAAATCTCATAGGAGTTGTGAGTAAGAAGATATCCCACTTTCTATCCAGATGATTCCAGATTAGCCTGTTCGGACATATGCCATTATCTTTATGATTCTTATCAAACCAGGATGAACCACGATCTAAGAAGCTTTATTTGGAACCAATAATCAGTGGAGAATAACCAGGAAGTTGAATAAATCTCATAGGAGTTGTGAGGAAGAAGATATCCCACTTTCTATCCAGATGTTTCCAGATTAGCCTGTTCGGACATATGGCAATAGCTTCATGATTCTTATCAAACCAGGATGAACCACGATCTAAGAAGCTTTTTTTGGAACCACTAGTCAGTGGAGAATAACCAGGAAGTTGAATAAATCTCATAAGTGTTGTGAGCAACAAGATATCCCACCTTCTATCCAGATGATTACTGATTAGCCTATTCGGACATATGCCATTATCTTCATGATTCTTATCAAACCAGGATGAACCACGATCTAAGAAGCTTTATTTGGAACCACTAATCAGTGGAGAATAACCAGGAAGTTGAATAAATCTCATAGGAGTTGTGAGTAAGAAGATATCCCACTTTCTATCCAGATGATTCCAGATTAGCCTGTTCGGACATATGGCAATATCTTCATGATTCTTATCAAACCAGGATGAACCAATATATAAGAAGCTTGATTGGGAACCACTAATCAGTGGATAATAACCAGGAAGTTGAATAAATCTCATAGGAGTTGTGAGTAAGAAGATATCCCACTTTCTATCCAGATGATTCCAGATTAGCCTGTTCGGACATATGCCATTATCTTCATGATTCTTATCAAACCAGGATGAACCACGATCTAAGAAGCTTTATTTCGAACCAATAATCAGTGGAGAATAACCAGGAAGTTGAATAAATCTCATAGGAGTTGTGAGGAAGAAGATATCCCACTTTCTATCCAGATGAATCCAGATTAGCCTGTTCGGACATATGGCAATAGCTTCATGATTCTTATCAAACCAGGATGAACCACGATCTAAGAAGCTTTATTTGGAACCACTAATCAGTGGAGAATAACCAGGAAGTTGAATAAATCTCATAGGAGTTGTGAGTAAGAAGATATCCCACTTTCTATCCAGATGATTCCAGATTAGCCTGTTCGGACATATGGCAATATCTTCATGATTCTTATCAAACCAAGATGAACCAATATATAAGAAGCTTGATTGGGAACCACTGATCAGTGGAGAATAACCAGGAAGTTGAATAAATCTCATAGGAGTTGTGAGTAAGAAGATATCCCACTTTCTATCCAGATGATTCCAGATTAGCCTGTTCGGACATTTGCCATTATCTTCATGATTCTTATCAAACCAGGATGAACCACGATCTAAGAAGCTTTATTTGGAACCACTAATCAGTGGAGAATAACCAGGGAGTTGAATAAATCTCATAGGAGTTGTGAGTAAGAAGATATCCCACTTTCTATCCAGTAAATTCCAGATTAGCCTGTTCGGACATATGGCAATATCTTCATGATTCTTATCAAACCAGGATGAACCAATATATAAGAAGCTTGATTGGGAACCACTAATCAGTGGAGAATAACCAGGAAGTTGAATAAATCTCATAGAAGTTGTGAGTAAGAAGATATCCCACTTTCTATCCAGATGATTCCAGATTAGCCTGTTCGGACATATGCCATTATCTTCATGATTCTTATCAAACCAGGATGAACCACGATCTAAGAAGCTTTATTTGGAACTACTAATCAGTGGAGAATAACCAGGAAGTTGAATAAATCTCATAGGCGTTGTGAGGGAAGAAGATATCCCACTTTCTATCCAGATGATTCCAGATTAGCCTGTTCGGACATATGGCAATAGCTTCGTGATTCTTATCAAACCAGGATGAACCACGATCTAAGAAGCTTTATTTGGAACCACTAATCAGTGGAGAATAACCAGGAAGTTGAATAAATCTCATAAGTGTTGTGAGCAACAAGATATCCCACCTTCTATCCAGATGATTACAGATTAGCATGTTCGGACATATGCCATTATCTTCATGATTCTTATCAAACCAGGATGAACCACGATCTAAGAAGCTTTATTTGGAACCACTAATCAGTGGAGAATAACCAGGGAGTTGAATAAATCTCATAGGAGTTGTGAGTAAGAAGATATCCCACTTTCTATCCAGTAAATTCCAGATTAGCCTGTTCGGACATATGGCAATATCTTCATGATTCTTATCAAACCAGGATGAACCAATATATAAGAAGCTTGATTGGGAACCACTAATCAGTGGAGAATAACCAGGAAGTTGAATAAATCTCATAGGAGTTGTGAGTAAGAAGATATCCCACTTTCTATCCAGATGATTCCAGATTAGCCTGTTCGGACATATGCCATTATCTTCATGATTCTTATCAAACCAGGATGAACCACGATCTAAGAAGCTTTATTTGGAACTACTAATCAGTGGAGAATAACCAGGAAGTTGAATAAATCTCATAGGCGTTGTGAGGGAAGAAGATATCCCACTTTCTATCCAGATGATTCCAGATTAGCCTGTTCGGACATATGGCAATAGCTTCATGATTCTTATCAAACCAGGATGAACCACGATCTAAGAACCTTTATTTGGAACCACTAAATCAGTGGAGAATAACCAGGATGTTGAATAAATCTCATAAGTGTTGTGAGCAACAAGATATCCCACCTTCTATCCAGATGATTCCTGATTAGCATGTTCGGACATATGCCATTATCATCATGATTCTTATCAAACCAGGATGAACCACGTTCTAAGAAGCTTTATTTGGAACCACTAATCAGTGAGAATAACCAGGAAGTTGAATAAATCTCATAGGAGTTGTGAGTAAGAAGATATCCCACTTTCTATCCAGATGATTCCAGATTAGCCTGTTCGGACATATGGCAATATCTTCATGATTCTTATCAAACCAGGATGAACCAATATATAAGAAGTTTGATTGGGAACCACTGATCAGTGGAGAATAACCGGGAAGTTGAATAAATCTCATAGGAGTTGTGAGTAAGAAGATATCCCACTTTCTATCCAGATGATTCCAGATTAGCCTGTTCGGACATATGTCATTATCTTCATGATTCTTATCAAACCAGGATGAACCACGATCTAAGAAGCTTTATTTGGAACCACTAATCAGTGGAGAATAACCAGGAAGTTGAATAAATCTCATAGGAGTTGTGAGGAAGAAGATATCCCACTTTCTATCCAGATGTTTCCAGATTAGCCTGTTCGGACATATGGCAATAGCTTCATGATTCTTATCAAACCAGGATGAACCACGATCTAAGAAGCTTTATTTGGAACCACTAATCAGTGGAGAATAACCAGGAAGTTTAATAAATCTCATAAGTGTTGTGAGCAACAAGATATCCCACCTTCTATCCAGATGATTACGGATTAGCCTGTTCGGACATATGCCATTATCTTCATGATTCTTATCAAACCAGGATGAACCACGATCTAAGAAGCTTTATTTGGAACCACTAATCAGTGGAGAATAACCAGGAAGTTGAATAAATCTCATAGGAGTTGTGAGTAAGAAGATATCCCACTTTCTATCCAGATGATTCCAGATTAGCCTGTTCGGACATATGGCAATATCTTCATGATTCTTATCAAACCAGGATGAACCAATATATAAGAAGCTTGATTGGGAACCACTAATCAGTGGAGAATAACCAGGAAGTTGAATAAATCTCATAGGAGTTGTGAGTAAGAAGATATCCCACTTTCTATCCAGATGATTCCAGATTAGCCTGTTCGGACATATGGCAATATCTTCATGATTCTTATCAAACCAGGATGAACCAATATATAAGCAGCTTGATTGGGAACCACTAATCAGTGGAGAATAACCATGAAGTTGAATAAATCTCATAGGAGTTGTGAGTAAGAAGATATCACACTTTCTATCCAGATGATTCCAGATTAGCCTGTTCGGACATATGCCATTATCTTCATGATTCTTATCAAACCAGGATGAACCACGATCTAAGAAGATTTATTTGGAACCATTAATCAGTGGAGAATAACCAGGAAGTTGAATAAATCTCATAGGAGTTGTGAGTAAGAAGATATTCCACTTTCTATCCAGATGATTCCAGATTAGCCTGTTCGGACATATGGCAATATCTTCATGATTCTTATCAAACCAGGATGAACCAATATATAAGAAGCTTGATTGGGAACCACTAATCAGTGGAGAATAACCAGGAAGTTGAATAAATCTCATAGGAGTTGTGAGTAAGAAGATATCCCACTTTCTATCCAGATGATTCCAGATTAGCCTGTTCGGACATATGGCAATATCTTCATGATTCTTATCAAACCAGGATGAACCAATATATAAGAAGCTTGATTGGGAACCACTAATCAGTGGAGAATAACCAGGAAGTTGAATAAATCTCATAGGAGTTGTGAGTAAGAAGATATCCCACTTTCTATCCAGATGATTCCAGATTAGCCTGTTCGGACATATGCCATTATCTTCATGATTCTTATCAAACCAGGATGAACCACGATCTAAGAAGCTTTATTTAGAACCAATAATCAGTGGAGAATAACCAGGAAGTTGAATAAATCTCATAGGAGTTGTGAGGAAGAAGATATCCCACTTTCTATCCAGATGTTTCCAGATTAGCCTGTTCGGACATATGGCAATAGCTTCATGATTCTTATCAAACCAGGATGAACCACGATCTAAGAAGCTTTATTTGGAACCACTAATCAGTGGAGAATAACCAGGAAGTTTAATAAATCTCATAAGTGTTGTGTGCAACAAGATATCCCACCTTCTATCCAGATAATTACTGATTAGCCTGTTCGGACATATCCCATTATCTTCATGATTTTTATCAAACTAGGATGAACCACGATCTAAGAAGCTTTATTTGGAACCACTAATCAGTGGAGAATAACCAGGAAGTTGAATAAATCTCATAGGAGTTGTGAGTAAGAAGATATCCCACTTTCTATCCAGATGATTCCAGATTAGCCTGTTCGGACATATGGCAATAGCTTCATGATTCTTATCAAACCAGGATGAACCACGATCTAAGAACCTTTATTTGGAACCACTAAATCAGTGGAGAATAACCAGGATGTTGAATAAATCTCATAAGTGTTGTGAGCAACAAGATATCCCACCTTCTATCCAGATGATTCCTGATTAGCATGTTCGGACATATGCCATTATCATCATGATTCTTATCAAACCAGGATGAACCACGTTCTAAGAAGCTTTATTTGGAACCACTAATCAGTGAGAATAACCAGGAAGTTGAATAAATCTCATAGGAGTTGTGAGTAAGAAGATATCCCACTTTCTATCCAGATGATTCCAGATTAGCCTGTTCGGACATATGGCAATATCTTCATGATTCTTATCAAACCAGGATGAACCAATATATAAGAAGTTTGATTGGGAACCACTGATCAGTGGAGAATAACCGGGAAGTTGAATAAATCTCATAGGAGTTGTGAGTAAGAAGATATCCCACTTTCTATCCAGATGATTCCAGATTAGCCTGTTCGGACATATGTCATTATCTTCATGATTCTTATCAAACCAGGATGAACCACGATCTAAGAAGCTTTATTTGGAACCACTAATCAGTGGAGAATAACCAGGAAGTTGAATAAATCTCATAGGAGTTGTGAGGAAGAAGATATCCCACTTTCTATCCAGATGTTTCCAGATTAGCCTGTTCGGACATATGGCAATAGCTTCATGATTCTTATCAAACCAGGATGAACCACGATCTAAGAAGCTTTATTTGGAACCACTAATCAGTGGAGAATAACCAGGAAGTTTAATAAATCTCATAAGTGTTGTGAGCAACAAGATATCCCACCTTCTATCCAGATGATTACGGATTAGCCTGTTCGGACATATGCCATTATCTTCATGATTCTTATCAAACCAGGATGAACCACGATCTAAGAAGCTTTATTTGGAACCACTAATCAGTGGAGAATAACCAGGAAGTTGAATAAATCTCATAGGAGTTGTGAGTAAGAAGATATCCCACTTTCTATCCAGATGATTCCAGATTAGCCTGTTCGGACATATGGCAATATCTTCATGATTCTTATCAAACCAGGATGAACCAATATATAAGAAGCTTGATTGGGAACCACTAATCAGTGGAGAATAACCAGGAAGTTGAATAAATCTCATAGGAGTTGTGAGTAAGAAGATATCCCACTTTCTATCCAGATGATTCCAGATTAGCCTGTTCGGACATATGGCAATATCTTCATGATTCTTATCAAACCAGGATGAACCAATATATAAGAAGTTTGATTGGGAACCACTGATCAGTGGAGAATAACCGGGAAGTTGAATAAATCTCATAGGAGTTGTGAGTAAGAAGATATCCCACTTTCTATCCAGATGATTCCAGATTAGCCTGTTCGGACATATGTCATTATCTTCATGATTCTTATCAAACCAGGATGAACCACGATCTAAGAAGCTTTATTTGGAACCACTAATCAGTGGAGAATAACCAGGAAGTTGAATAAATCTCATAGGAGTTGTGAGGAAGAAGATATCCCACTTTCTATCCAGATGTTTCCAGATTAGCCTGTTCGGACATATGGCAATAGCTTCATGATTCTTATCAAACCAGGATGAACCACGATCTAAGAAGCTTTATTTGGAACCACTAATCAGTGGAGAATAACCAGGAAGTTTAATAAATCTCATAAGTGTTGTGAGCAACAAGATATCCCACCTTCTATCCAGATGATTACGGATTAGCCTGTTCGGACATATGCCATTATCTTCATGATTCTTATCAAACCAGGATGAACCACGATCTAAGAAGCTTTATTTGGAACCACTAATCAGTGGAGAATAACCAGGAAGTTGAATAAATCTCATAGGAGTTGTGAGTAAGAAGATATCCCACTTTCTATCCAGATGATTCCAGATTAGCCTGTTCGGACATATGGCAATATCTTCATGATTCTTATCAAACCAGGATGAACCAATATATAAGAAGCTTGATTGGGAACCACTAATCAGTGGAGAATAACCAGGAAGTTGAATAAATCTCATAGGAGTTGTGAGTAAGAAGATATCCCACTTTCTATCCAGATGATTCCAGATTAGCCTGTTCGGACATATGGCAATATCTTCATGATTCTTATCAAACCAGGATGAACCAATATATAAGCAGCTTGATTGGGAACCACTAATCAGTGGAGAATAACCAGGAAGTTGAATAAATCTCATAGGAGTTGTGAGTAAGAAGATATCACACTTTCTATCCAGATGATTCCAGATTAGCCTGTTCGGACATATGCCATTATCTTCATGATTCTTATCAAACCAGGATGAACCACGATCTAAGAAGATTTATTTGGAACCATTAATCAGTGGAGAATAACCAGGAAGTTGAATAAATCTCATAGGAGTTGTGAGTAAGAAGATATTCCACTTTCTATCCAGATGATTCCAGATTAGCCTGTTCGGACATATGGCAATATCTTCATGATTCTTATCAAACCAGGATGAACCAATATATAAGAAGCTTGATTGGGAACCACTAATCAGTGGAGAATAACCAGGAAGTTGAATAAATCTCATAGGAGTTGTGAGTAAGAAGATATCCCACTTTCTATCCAGATGATTCCAGATTAGCCTGTTCGGACATATGGCAATATCTTCATGATTCTTATCAAACCAGGATGAACCAATATATAAGAAGCTTGATTGGGAACCACTAATCAGTGGAGAATAACCAGGAAGTTGAATAAATCTCATAGGAGTTGTGAGTAAGAAGATATCCCACTTTCTATCCAGATGATTCCAGATTAGCCTGTTCGGACATATGCCATTATCTTCATGATTCTTATCAAACCAGGATGAACCACGATCTAAGAAGCTTTATTTAGAACCAATAATCAGTGGAGAATAACCAGGAAGTTGAATAAATCTCATAGGAGTTGTGAGGAAGAAGATATCCCACTTTCTATCCAGATGTTTCCAGATTAGCCTGTTCGGACATATGGCAATAGCTTCATGATTCTTATCAAACCAGGATGAACCACGATCTAAGAAGCTTTATTTGGAACCACTAATCAGTGGAGAATAACCAGGAAGTTTAATAAATCTCATAAGTGTTGTGTGCAACAAGATATCCCACCTTCTATCCAGATAATTACTGATTAGCCTGTTCGGACATATCCCATTATCTTCATGATTTTTATCAAACTAGGATGAACCACGATCTAAGAAGCTTTATTTGGAACCACTAATCAGTGGAGAATAACCAGGAAGTTGAATAAATCTCATAGGAGTTGTGAGTAAGAAGATATCCCACTTTCTATCCAGATGATTCCAGATTAGCCTGTTCGGACATATGGCAATATCTTCATGATTCTTATCAAACCAGGATGAACCAATATATAAGAAGCTTGATTGGGAACCACTAATCAGTGGAGAATAACCAGGAAGTTGAAAAAACCTCATAGGACTTGTGAGTAAGAAGATATCCCACTTTCTATCCAGATGATTCCAGATTAGCCTGTTCGGACATATACCATTATCTTCATGATTCTTATCAAACAAGGATGAACCACGATCTAAGAAGCTTTATTTCGAACCACTTATCAGTGGAGAATAACCAGGAAGTTGAATAAATCTCATAGGAGTTGTGAGGAAGAAGATATCCCACTTTCTATCCAGATGATTCCAGATTAGCCTGTTCGGACATATGGCAATAGCTTCATGATTCTTATCAAACCAGGATGAACCACGATCTAAGAAGCTTTATTTCGAACCACTAATCAGTGGAGAATAACCAGGAAGTTGAATAAATCTCATAGGAGTTGTGAGGAAGAAGATATCCCACTTTATATCCAGATGATTCCAGATTAGCCTGTTAGGACATATGGCAATAGCTTCATGATTCTTATCAAACCAGGATGAACCACGATCTAAGAAGCTTTATTTGGAACCACTAATCAGTGGAGAATAACCAGGAAGTTGAATAAATCTCATAAGTGTTGTGAGCAACAAGATATCCCCCCTTCTATCCAGATGATTACAGATTAGCCTGTTCGGACATATGCCATTATCTTCATGATTCTTATCAAACCAGGATGAACCACGATCTAAGAAGATTTATTTGGAACCATTAATCAGTGGAGAATAACCAGGAAGTTGAATAAATCTCATAGGAGTTGTGAGTAAGAAGATATCCCACTTTCTATCCAGATGATTCCAGATTAGCCTGTTCGGACATATGGCAATATCTTCATGATTCTTATCAAACCAGGATGAACCAATATATAAGAAGCTTGATTGGGAACCACTAATCAGTGGAGAATAACCAGGAAGTTGAATAAATCTCATAGGAGTTGTGAGTAAGAAGATATCCCACTTTCTATCCAGATGATTCCAGATTAGCCTGTTCGGACATATGGCAATATCTTCATGATTCTTATCAAACCAGGATGAACCAATATATAAGCAGCTTGATTGGGAACCACTAATCAGTGGAGAATAACCAGGAAGTTGAATAAATCTCATAGGAGTTGTGAGTAAGAAGATATCACACTTTCTATCCAGATGATTCCAGATTAGCCTGTTCGGACATATGCCATTATCTTCATGATTCTTATCAAACCAGGATGAACCACGATCTAAGAAGCTTTATTTAGAACCAATAATCAGTGGAGAATAACCAGGAAGTTGAATAAATCTCATAGGAGTTGTGAGGAAGAAGATATCCCACTTTCTATCCAGATGTTTCCAGATTAGCCTGTTCGGACATATGGCAATAGCTTCATGATTCTGATCAAACCAGGATGAACCACGATCTAAGAAGCTTTATTTGGAACCACTAATCAGTGGAGAATAACCAGGAAGTTTAATAAATCTCATAAGTGTTGTGAGCAACAAGATATCCCACCTTCTATCCAGATGATTCCAGATTAGCCTGTTCGGACATATGGCAATATCTTCATGATTCTTATCAAACTAGGATGAACCAATATATAAGAAGCTTGATTGGGAACCACTAATCAGTGGAGAATAACCAGGAAGTTGAATAAATCTCATAGGAGTTGTGAGGAAGAAGATATCCCACTTTCTATCCAGATGATTCCAGATTACCCTGTTCGGACATATGCCATTATCTTCATGATTCTTATCAAACCAGGATGAACCACGATCTAAGAAGCTTTATTTCGAACCACTAATCAGTGGAGAATAACCAGGAAGTTGAATAAATCTCATAGGAGTTGTGAGGAAGAAGATATCCCACTTTCTATCCAGATGATTCCAGATTAGCCTGTTCGGACATATGCCATTATCTTCATGATTCTTATCAAACCAGGATGAACCACGATCTAAGAAGCTTTATTTGGAACCACTAATCAGTGGTGAATAACCAGGAAGTTGAATAAATCTCATAGGAGTTGTGAGTAAGAAGATATCCCACTTTCTATCCAGATGATTCCAGATTAGCCTGTTCGGACATATGGCAATAGCTTCATGATTCTTATCAAACCAGGATGAACCAACATATAAGAAGCTTGATTGGGAACCACTAATCAGTGGAGAATAACCAGGAAGTTGAATAAATCTCATAGGAGTTGTGAGTAAGAAGATATCCCACTTTCTATCCAGATGATTCCAGATTAGCCTGTTCGGACATATGCCATTATCTTCATGATTCTTATCAAACCAGGATGAACCACGATCTAAGAAGCTTTATTTCGAACCACTAATCAGTGGAGAATAACCAGGAAGTTGAATAAATCTCATAGGAGTTGTGAGTAAGAAGATATCCCAGTTTCTATCCAGATGATTCCAGATTAGCCTGTTCGGACATATGGCAATATCTTCATGATTCTTATCAAACCAGGATGAACCAATATATAAGAAGGTTGATTGGGAATCACTAATCAGTGGAGAATAACCAGGAAGTTGAATAAATATCATAGGAGTTTTGAGTAAGAAGATATCCCACTTTCTATCCAGATGATTCCAGATTAGCCTGTTCGGACATATGGCAATATCTTCATGATTCTTATCAAACCAGGATGAACCAATATATAAGAAGCTTGATTGGGAACCACTAATCAGTGGAGAATAACCAGGAAGTTGAAAAAACCTCATAGGACTTGTGAGTAAGAAGATATCCCACTTTCTATCCAGATGATTCCAGATTAGCCTGTTCGGACATATGCCATTATCTTCATGATTCTTATCAAACCAGGATGAACCACGATCTAAGAAGCTTTATTTGGAACCACTAATCAGTGGTGAATAACCAGGAAGTTGAATAAATCTCATAGGAGTTGTGAGTAAGAAGATATCCCACTTTCTATCCAGATGATTCCAGATTAGCCTGTTCGGACATATGGCAATAGCTTCATGATTCTTATCAAACCAGGATGAACCAACATATAAGAAGCTTGATTGGGAACCACTAATCAGTGGAGAATAACCAGGAAGTTGAATAAATCTCATAGGAGTTGTGAGTAAGAAGATATCCCACTTTCTATCCAGATGATTCCAGATTAGCCTGTTCGGACATATGCCATTATCTTCATGATTCTTATCAAACCAGGATGAACCACGATCTAAGAAGCTTTATTTCGAACCACTAATCAGTGGAGAATAACCAGGAAGTTGAATAAATCTCATAGGAGTTGTGAGTAAGAAGATATCCCAGTTTCTATCCAGATGATTCCAGATTAGCCTGTTCGGACATATGGCAATATCTTCATGATTCTTATCAAACCAGGATGAACCAATATATAAGAAGGTTGATTGGGAATCACTAATCAGTGGAGAATAACCAGGAAGTTGAATAAATATCATAGGAGTTTTGAGTAAGAAGATATCCCACTTTCTATCCAGATGATTCCAGATTAGCCTGTTCGGACATATGGCAATATCTTCATGATTCTTATCAAACCAGGATGAACCAATATATAAGAAGGTTGATTGGGAATCACTAATCAGTGGAGAATAACCAGGAAGTTGAATAAATATCATAGGAGTTTTGAGTAAGAAGATATCCCACTTTCTATCCAGATGATTCCAGATTAGCCTGTTCGGACATATGGCAATATCTTCATGATTCTTATCAAACCAAGATGAACCAATATATAAGAAGCTTGATTGGGAACCACTGATCAGTGGAGAATAACCAGGAAGTTGAATAAATCTCATAGGAGTTGTGAGTAAGAAGATATCCCACTTTCTATCCAGATGATTCCAGATTAGCCTGTTCGGACATTTGCCATTATCTTCATGATTCTTATCAAACCAGGATGAACCACGATCTAAGAAGCTTTATTTGGAACCACTAATCAGTGGAGAATAACCAGGGAGTTGAATAAATCTCATAGGAGTTGTGAGTAAGAAGATATCCCACTTTCTATCCAGTAAATTCCAGATTAGCCTGTTCGGACATATGGCAATATCTTCATGATTCTTATCAAACCAGGATGAACCAATATATAAGAAGCTTGATTGGGAACCACTAATCAGTGGAGAATAACCAGGAAGTTGAATAAATCTCATAGAAGTTGTGAGTAAGAAGATATCCCACTTTCTATCCAGATGATTCCAGATTAGCCTGTTCGGACATATGCCATTATCTTCATGATTCTTATCAAACCAGGATGAACCACGATCTAAGAAGCTTTATTTGGAACTACTAATCAGTGGAGAATAACCAGGAAGTTGAATAAATCTCATAGGCGTTGTGAGGGAAGAAGATATCCCACTTTCTATCCAGATGATTCCAGATTAGCCTGTTCGGACATATGGCAATAGCTTCGTGATTCTTATCAAACCAGGATGAACCACGATCTAAGAAGCTTTATTTGGAACCACTAATCAGTGGAGAATAACCAGGAAGTTGAATAAATCTCATAAGTGTTGTGAGCAACAAGATATCCCACCTTCTATCCAGATGATTACAGATTAGCATGTTCGGACATATGCCATTATCTTCATGATTCTTATCAAACCAGGATGAACCACGATCTAAGAAGCTTTATTTGGAACCACTAATCAGTGGAGAATAACCAGGGAGTTGAATAAATCTCATAGGAGTTGTGAGTAAGAAGATATCCCACTTTCTATCCAGTAAATTCCAGATTAGCCTGTTCGGACATATGGCAATATCTTCATGATTCTTATCAAACCAGGATGAACCAATATATAAGAAGCTTGATTGGGAACCACTAATCAGTGGAGAATAACCAGGAAGTTGAATAAATCTCATAGGAGTTGTGAGTAAGAAGATATCCCACTTTCTATCCAGATGATTCCAGATTAGCCTGTTCGGACATATGCCATTATCTTCATGATTCTTATCAAACCAGGATGAACCACGATCTAAGAAGCTTTATTTGGAACTACTAATCAGTGGAGAATAACCAGGAAGTTGAATAAATCTCATAGGCGTTGTGAGGGAAGAAGATATCCCACTTTCTATCCAGATGATTCCAGATTAGCCTGTTCGGACATATGGCAATAGCTTCATGATTCTTATCAAACCAGGATGAACCACGATCTAAGAACCTTTATTTGGAACCACTAATCAGTGGAGAATAACCAGGATGTTGAATAAATCTCATAAGTGTTGTGAGCAACAAGATATCCCACCTTCTATCCAGATGATTCCTGATTAGCATGTTCGGACATATGCCATTATCATCATGATTCTTATCAAACCAGGATGAACCACGTTCTAAGAAGCTTTATTTGGAACCACTAATCAGTGAGAATAACCAGGAAGTTGAATAAATCTCATAGGAGTTGTGAGTAAGAAGATATCCCACTTTCTATCCAGATGATTCCAGATTAGCCTGTTCGGACATATGGCAATATCTTCATGATTCTTATCAAACCAGGATGAACCAATATATAAGAAGCTTTGATTGGGAACCACTGATCAGTGGAGAATAACCAGGGAAGTTGAATAAATCTCATAGGAGTTGTGAGTAAGAAGATATCCCACTTTCTATCCAGATGATTCCAGATTAGCCTGTTCGGACATATGTCATTATCTTCATGATTCTTATCAAACCAGGATGAACCACGATCTAAGAAGCTTTATTTGGAACCACTAATCAGTGGAGAATAACCAGGAAGTTGAATAAATCTCATAGGAGTTGTGAGGAAGAAGATATCCCACTTTCTATCCAGATGATTCCAGATTAGCCTGTTCGGACATATGGCAATAGCTTCATGATTCTTATCAAACCAGGATGAACCACGATCTAAGAAGCTTTATTTGGAACCACTAATCAGTGGAGAATAACCAGGAAGTTTAATAAATCTCATAAGTGTTGTGAGCAACAAGATATCCCACCTTCTATCCAGATGATTACGGATTAGCCTGTTCGGACATATGCCATTATCTTCATGATTCTTATCAAACCAGGATGAACCACGATCTAAGAAGCTTTATTTGGAACCACTAATCAGTGGAGAATAACCAGGAAGTTGAATAAATCTCATAGGAGTTGTGAGTAAGAAGATATCCCACTTTCTATCCAGATGATTCCAGATTAGCCTGTTCGGACATATGGCAATATCTTCATGATTCTTATCAAACCAGGATGAACCAATATATAAGAAGCTTGATTGGGAACCACTAATCAGTGGAGAATAACCAGGAAGTTGAATAAATCTCATAGGAGTTGTGAGTAAGAAGATATCCCACTTTCTATCCAGATGATTCCAGATTAGCCTGTTCGGACATATGGCAATATCTTCATGATTCTTATCAAACCAGGATGAACCAATATATAAGCAGCTTGATTGGGAACCACTAATCAGTGGAGAATAACCATGAAGTTGAATAAATCTCATAGGAGTTGTGAGTAAGAAGATATCACACTTTCTATCCAGATGATTCCAGATTAGCCTGTTCGGACATATGCCATTATCTTCATGATTCTTATCAAACCAGGATGAACCACGATCTAAGAAGATTTATTTGGAACCATTAATCAGTGGAGAATAACCAGGAAGTTGAATAAATCTCATAGGAGTTGTGAGTAAGAAGATATTCCACTTTCTATCCAGATGATTCCAGATTAGCCTGTTCGGACATATGGCAATATCTTCATGATTCTTATCAAACCAGGATGAACCAATATATAAGAAGCTTGATTGGGAACCACTAATCAGTGGAGAATAACCAGGAAGTTGAATAAATCTCATAGGAGTTGTGAGTAAGAAGATATCCCACTTTCTATCCAGATGATTCCAGATTAGCCTGTTCGGACATATGGCAATATCTTCATGATTCTTATCAAACCAGGATGAACCAATATATAAGAAGCTTGATTGGGAACCACTAATCAGTGGAGAATAACCAGGAAGTTGAATAAATCTCATAGGAGTTGTGAGTAAGAAGATATCCCACTTTCTATCCAGATGATTCCAGATTAGCCTGTTCGGACATATGCCATTATCTCATGATTCTTATCAAACCAGGATGAACCACGATCTAAGAAGCTTTATTTAGAACCAATAATCAGTGGAGAATAACCAGGAAGTTGAATAAATCTCATAGGAGTTGTGAGGAAGAAGATATCCCACTTTCTATCCAGATGTTTCCAGATTAGCCTGTTCGGACATATGGCAATAGCTTCATGATTCTTATCAAACCAGGATGAACCACGATCTAAGAAGCTTTATTTGGAACCACTAATCAGTGGAGAATAACCAGGAAGTTTAATAAATCTCATAAGTGTTGTGTGCAACAAGATATCCCACCTTCTATCCAGATAATTACTGATTAGCCTGTTCGGACATATCCCATTATCTTCATGATTTTTATCAAACTAGGATGAACCACGATCTAAGAAGCTTTATTTGGAACCACTAATCAGTGGAGAATAACCAGGAAGTTGAATAAATCTCATAGGAGTTGTGAGTAAGAAGATATCCCACTTTCTATCCAGATGATTCCAGATTAGCCTGTTCGGACATATGGCAATAGCTTCATGATTCTTATCAAACCAGGATGAACCACGATCTAAGAACCTTTATTTGGAACCACTAAATCAGTGGAGAATAACCAGGATGTTGAATAAATCTCATAAGTGTTGTGAGCAACAAGATATCCCACCTTCTATCCAGATGATTCCTGATTAGCATGTTCGGGACATATGCCATTATCATCATGATTCTTATCAAACCAGGATGAACCACGTTCTAAGAAGCTTTATTTGGAACCACTAATCAGTGAGAATAACCAGGAAGTTGAATAAATCTCATAGGAGTTGTGAGTAAGAAGATATCCCACTTTCTATCCAGATGATTCCAGATTAGCCTGTTCG
>CM034036.1:26712249-26826562 GCA_019705995.1 Raphanus raphanistrum x Raphanus sativus
TCATCTGGATAGAAGGTGGGATATCTTCTTGCTCATAACACTTATGAGATTTATTCAACTTCCTGGTTATTCTCCACTGATTAGTGGTTCCAAATAAAGCTTCTTAGAACGTGGTTCATCCTGGTTTGATAAGAATCATGAAGATATTGTCATATGTTCGAACAGGCTAATCTGGAATCATCTGGATAGAAAGTGGGATATCTTCTTACTCACAACTCCTATGAGATTTATTCAACTTCCTGGTTGTTCTCCACTGATTAATGGTTCTAAATAAAGCTTCTTAGATAGTGGTTCATCCTGGTTTGATAAGAATCATGAAGATAATGGCATATGTCCGAACAGGCTAATCTGGAATCATCTGGATAGAAGGTGGGATATCTTCTTGCTCACAACACTTATGAGATTTATTCAACTTCCTGCTTATTCTCCACTGATTAGTGGTTCCAAATAAAGCTTCTTAGATCGTGGTTCATCCTGGTTTGATAAGAATCATGAAGATATTGCCATATGTCCGAACAGGCTAATCTGGAATCATCTGGATAGAAAGTGGGATATCTTCTTACTCACAACTCCTATGAGATTTATTCAGCTTCCTGGTTATTCTCCACTGATTAGTGGTTCCAAATAATGCTTCTTAGATCGTGGTTCATCCTGGTTTGATTAGAATCATGAAGATAATGGCATATGTCCGAACATGCTATTCTGGAATCATCTGGATATAAGGTGGGATATCTTATTGCTCACAACACTTATGAGATTTATTCAACTTCCTGGTTATTCTCCACTGATTAGTGGTTCCAAATAAAGCTTCTTAGATCGTGGTTCATCCTGGTTTGATAAGAATCATGAAGATAATGGCATATGTCCGAACATGCTAATCTGGAATCATCTGGATAGAAGGTGGGATATCTTCTTGCTCACAACACTTATGAGATTTATTCAACTTCCTGGTTATTCTCCACTGATTAGTGGTTCCAAATAAAGCTTCTTAGATCGTGGTTCATCCTGGTTTGATAAGAATCATGAAGATATTGCCATATGTCCGAACAGGCTAATCTGGAATCATCTTGATAGAAAGTGGGATATCTTCTTACTCACAACTCCTATGAGATTTATTCAACTTTCTGGTTATTCTCCACTGATTAGTGGTTCCAAATAAAGCTTCTTAGATAGTGGTTCATCATGGTTTAATAAGAATCATGAAGATAATGGCATATGTCTGAACAGGCTAATCTGGAATCATCTGAATAGAAGGTGGGATATCTTCTTGCTCACAACACTTATGAGATTTATTCAACTTCCTGGTTATTCTCCACTGATTAGTGGTTCCAAATAAAGCTTCTTAGATCGTGGTTCATCCTGGTTTGATAGGAATCATGAAGATATTGCCATATGTCCGAACAGGCTAATCTGGAATCATCTGGATAGAAAGTGGGATATCTTCTTAATCACAACTCCTATGAGATTTATTCAAATTCCTGGTTATTCTCCACTGATTAGTGGTTCCAAATAAAGCTTCTTAGATCATGGTTCATCCTGGTTTGATAAGAATCATGACGATAATGGCATATGTCCGAAAAGGCAAATCTGGAATCATCTGGATAGAAAGTGGGATATCTACTTACTCACAACTCCTGTGAGATTTATTCAACTTCCTGGTTATTCTCCACTGATTAGTGGTTCCCAATCAAGCTTCTTATATATTGGTTCATCCTGGTTTGATAAGAATCATGAAGATATTGCCATGTGTTCGAACAGGCTAATCTGGAATCAATCTGGATAGAAAGTGGGATATCTTCTTAATCACAACTCCTATGAGATTTATTCAACTTGATGGTTATTCTCCACTGATTAGTGGTTCCAAATAAAGCTTCTTAGATCGTGGTTCATCCTGGTTTTATAAGAATCATGAAGATAATGGCATATGTCCGAACAGGCTAATCTAGAATCATCTGGATAGAAGGTGGGTTATCTCCTTGCTCACAACACTTATGAGATTTATTCAACTTCCTGGTTATTCTCCACTGATTAGTGGTTCCAAATAAAGCTTCTTAGATTGTGGTTCATCCTGGTTTGATAAGAATCATGAAGATATTGCCATATGTTCGAACCGGCTAATCTGGAATCATCTGGATAGAAGGTGGGATATCTTCTTGCTCATAACACTTATGAGATTTATTCAACTTCCTGGTTATTCTCCACTGATTAGTGGTTCCAAATAAAGCTTCTTAGAACGTGGTTCATCCTGGTTTGATAAGAATCATGAAGATATTGTCATATGTTCGAACAGGCTAATCTGGAATCATCTGGATAGAAAGTGGGATATCTTCTTACTCACAACTCCTATGAGATTTATTCAACTTCCTGGTTGTTCTCCACTGATTAATGGTTCTAAATAAAGCTTCTTAGATAGTGGTTCATCCTGGTTTGATAAGAATCATGAAGATAATGGCATATGTCCGAACAGGCTAATCTGGAATCATCTGGATAGAAGGTGGGATATCTTCTTGCTCACAACAGTTATGAGATTTATTCAACTTCCTGGTTATTCTCCACTGATTAGTGGTTCCAAATAAAGCTTCTTAGATCGTGGTTCATCCTGGTTTGATAAGAATCATGAAGATATTGCCATATGTTCGAACAGGCTAATCTGGAATCATCTGGATAGAAAGTGGGATATCTTCTTACTAACAACTCCTATGAGATTTATTCAACTTGATGGTTATTCTCCACTGATTAGTGGTTCCAAATAAAGCTTCTTAGATCGTGGTTCATCCTGGTTTTATAAGAATCATGAAGATAATGGCATATGTCCGAACAGGCTAATCTAGAATCATCTGGATAGAAGGTGGGTTATCTCCTTGCTCACAACACTTATGAGATTTATTCAACTTCCTGGTTATTCTCCACTGATTAGTGGTTCCAAATAAAGCTTCTTAGATTGTGGTTCATCCTGGTTTGATAAGAATCATGAAGATATTGCCATATGTTCGAACCGGCTAATCTGGAATCATCTGGATAGAAGGTGGGATATCTTCTTGCTCATAACACTTATGAGATTTATTCAACTTCCTGGTTATTCTCCACTGATTAGTGGTTCCAAATAAAGCTTCTTAGATCGTGGTTCATCCTGGTTTGATAAGAATCATGAAGATATTGTCATATGTTCGAACAGGCTAATCTGGAATCATCTGGATAGAAAGTGGGATATCTTCTTACTCACAACTCCTATGAGATTTATTCAACTTCCTGGTTGTTCTCCACTGATTAATGGTTCTAAATAAAGCTTCTTAGATAGTGGTTCATCCTGGTTTGATAAGAATCATGAAGATAATGGCATATGTCCGAACAGGCTAATGTGGAATCATCTGGATAGAAGGTGGGATATCTTCTTGCTCACAACAGTTATGAGATTTATTCAACTTCCTGGTTATTCTCCATTGATTAGTGGTTCCAAATAAAGCTTCTTAGATCGTGGTTCATCCTGGTTTGATAAGAATCATGAAGATATTGCCATATGTTCGAACAGGCTAATCTGGAATCATCTGGATAGAAAGTGGGATATCTTCTTAATCACAACTCCTATGAGATTTATTCAACTTCCTGGTTATTCTCCACTGATTAGTGGTTCCAAATAAAGCTTCTTAGATCGTGGTTCATCCTGGTTTGATAAGAATCATGAAGATAATGGCATATGTCCGAACAGGCTAATCTGGAATCATCTGGATAGAAGGTGGGATATCTTCTTGCTCACAACACTTATGAGATTTATTTAACTTCCTGGTTATTCTCCACTGATTAGTGGTTCCAACTAAAGCTTCTTAGATCGTGGTTCATCCTGGTTTGATAAGAATCATGAAGTTATTGCCATATGTTCGAACAGGCTAATCTGGAATCATCTGGATAGAAAGTGGGATATCTTCTTACTCACAACTCCTATGAGATTTATTCAACTTCCTGGTTATTCTCCACTGATTAGTGGTTCCAAATAAAGCTTCTTAGATCGTGGTTGATCCTGGTTTGATAAGAATCATGAAGATAATGGCATATGTCCGAACAGGCTAATCTGGAATCATCTGGATAGAAGGTGGGATATCTTCTTGCTCACAACACTTATGAGATTTATTCAACTTCCTGGTTATTCTCCACTGATTAGTGGTTCCAAATAAAGCTTCTTAGATCGTGGTTCATCCTGGTTTGATAAGAATCATGAAGATATTGCCATATGTCCGAACAGGCTAATCTGGAATCATCTTGATAGAAAGTGGGATATCTTCTTACTCACAACTCCTATGAGATTTATTCAACTTTCTGGTTATTCTCCACTGATTAGTGGTTCCAAATAAAGCTTCTTAGATAGTGGTTCATCATGGTTTAATAAGAATCATGAAGATAATGGCATATGTCTGAACAGGCTAATCTGGAATCATCTGAATAGAAGGTGGGATATCTTCTTGCTCACAACACTTATGAGATTTACTCAACTTCCTGGTTATTCTCCACTGATTAGTGGTTCCAAATAAAGCTTCTTAGATCATGGTTCATCCTGGTTTGATAAGAATCATGACAATAATGGCATATGTCCGAACAGGCTAATCTGGAATCATCTGGATAGAAGTTGGGATATCTTCTTGCTCACAACACTTATGAGATTTATTCAACTTCCTGGTTATTCTCCACTGATTAGTGGTTCCAAATAAAGCTTCTTAGATCGTGGTTCATCCTGGTTTGATAAGAATCATGAAGATATTGCCATATGTTCGAACAGGCTAATCTGGAATCATCTGGATAGAAAGTGGGATATCTTCTTACTAACAACTCCTATGAGATTTATTCAACTTCCTGGTTATTCTCCACTGATTAGTGGTTCCAAATAAAGCTTCTTAGATCGTGGTTCATCCTGGTTTGATAAGAATCATGAAGATAATGGCATATGTCCGAACAGGCTAATCTGGAATCATCTGGATAGAAAGTGGGATATCTTCTTACTCACAACTCCTATGAGATTTATTCAACTTCCTGGTTATTCTCCACTGATTAGTGGTTCCCAATCAAGCTTCTTACATATTGGTTCATCCTAGTTTGATAAGAATCATGAAGATAATGGCATATGTCTGAACAGGATAATCTGGAATCATCTGGATAGAAGGTGGGATATCTTCTTGCTCACAACACTTATGAGATTTATTCAACTTCCTGGTTATTCTCCACTGATTAGTGGTTCCAAATAAAGCTTCTTAGATCGTGGTTCATCCTGGTTTGATAAGAATCATGAAGATATTGTCATATGTCTGAACAGGCTAATCTGGAATCATCTGGATAGAAAGTGGGATATCTTCTTACTCACAACTCCTATGAGATTTATTCAACTTCCTGGTTATTCTCCACTGATTAGTGGTTCCCAATCAAGCTTCTTATATATTGGTTCATCCTGGTTTGATAAGAATCATGAAGATATTGCCATATGTCCGAACATGCTAATCTGGAATCATCTGGATAGAAAGTGGGATATCTTCTTAATCACAACTCCTATGAGATTTATTCAAATTCCTGGTTATTCTCCACTGATTAGTGGTTCCAAATAAAGCTTCTTAAATCATGGTTCATCCTGGTTTGATAAGAATCATGACAATAATGGCATATGTCCGAACAGGCAAATCTGGAATCATCTGGATAGAAGTTGGGATATCTTCTTGCTCACAACACTTATGAGATTTATTCAACTTCCTGGTTATTCTCCACTGATTAGTGGTTCCAAATAAAGCTTCTTAGATCGTGGTTCATCCTGGTTTGATAAGAATCATGAAGATATTGCCATATGTTCGAACAGGCTAATCTGGAATCATCTGGATAGAAAGTGGGATATCTTCTTACTAACAACTCCTATGAGATTTATTCAACTTCCTGGTTATTCTCCACTGATTACTGGTTCCAAATAAAGCTTCTTAGATCGTGGTTCATCCTGGTTTGATAAGAATCATGAAGATAATGGCATATGTCCGAACAGGCTAATCTGGAATCATCTGGATAGAAAGTGGGATATCTTCTTACTCACAACTCCTATGAGATTTATTCAACTTCCTGGTTATTCTCCACTGATTAGTGGTTCCCAATCAAGCTTCTTACATATTGGTTCATCCTAGTTTGATAAGAATCATGAAGATAATGGCATATGTCTGAAAAAGCTAATCTGGAATCATCTGGATAGAAGGTGGGATATCTTCTTGCTCACAACACTTATGAGATTTATTCAACTTCCTGGTTATTCTCCACTGATTAAGTGTTCCAAATAAAGCTTCTGAGATCGTGGTTCATCCTGGTTTGATAAGAATCATGAAGATATTGTCATATGTCCGAACAGGCTAATCTGGAATCATCTGGATAGAAAATGGGATATCTTCTTACTCACAACTCCTATGAGATTTATTCAACTTCCTGGTTATTCTCCACTGATTAGTGGTTCCAAATAAAGCTTCTTAGATCGTGGTTCATCCTGGTTTGATAAGAATCATGAAGATAATAGCATATGTCCGAACAGGCTAATCTGGAATCATCTGGATAGAAAGTGGGATATCTTCTTACTCACAACTCCTATGAGATTTATTCAACTTCCTGGTTATTATTCTCCACTGATTAGTGGTTCCCAATTAAGCTTCTTATATATTGGTTCATCCTGGTTTGATAAGAATAATGAAGATATTGCCATATGTCCGAACAGGCTAATCTGAAATCATCTGGATAGAAAGTGGGATATCTTCTTAATCACAACTCCTATGAGATTTATTCAACTTCCTGGTTATTCTCCACTTATTAGTGGTTCCAAATAAAGCTTCTTAGATCGTGGTTCATCCTGGTTTGATAAGAATCATGAAGATAATGGCATATGTCCGAACAGGCTAATCTGGAATCATCTGGATAGAAGGTTGGATATCTTCTTGCTCACAACACTTATGAGATTTATTTAACTTCCTGGTTATTCTCCACTGATTAGTGGTTCCAACTAAAGCTTCTTAGATCGTGGTTCATCCTGGTTTGATAAGAATCATGAAGTTATTGCCATATGTTCGAACAGGCTAATCTGGAATCATCTGGATAGAAAGTGGGATATCTTCTTACTCACAACTCCTATGAGATTTATTCAACTTCCTGGTTATTCTCCACTGATTAGTGGTTCCAAATAAAGCTTCTTAGATCGTGGTTGATCCTGGTTTGATAAGAATCATGAAGATAATGGCATATGTCCGAACATGCTAATCTGGAATCATCTGGATAGAAGGTGGGATATCTTCTTGCTCACAACACTTATGAGATTTATTCAACTTCCTGGTTATTCTCCACTGATTAGTGGTTCCAAATAAAGCTTCTTAGATCGTGGTTCATCCTGGTTTGATAAGAATCATGAAGATATTGCCATATGTCCGAACAGGCTAATCTGGAATCATCTTTATAGAAAGTGGGATATCTTCTTACTCACAACTCCTATGAGATTTATTCAACTTTCTGGTTATTCTCCACTGATTAGTGGTTCCAAATAAAGCTTCTTAGATAGTGGTTCATCATGGTTTAATAAGAATCATGAAGATAATGGCATATGTCTGAACAGGCTAATCTGGAATCATCTGAATAGAAGGTGGGATATCTTCTTGCTCACAACACTTATGAGATTTATTCAACTTCCTGGTTATTCTCCACTGATTAGTGGTTCCAAATAAAGCTTCTTAGATCATGGTTCATCCTGGTTTGATAAGAATCATGACGATAATGGCATATGTCCGAACAGGCAAATCTGGAATCATCTGGATAGAAGCTGGGATATCTTCTTGCTCACAACACTTATGAGATTTATTCAACTTCCTGGTTATTTTCCACTGATTAGTGGTTCCAAATAAAGCTTCTTAGATCGTGGTTCATCCTGGTTTGATAAGAACCATGAAGATATTGCCATATGTCCGAACAGGCTAATCTGGAATCATCTGGATAGAAAGTGGGATATCTTCTTACTCACAACTCCTATGAGATTTATTCAACTTCCTGGTTATTCTCCACTGATTAGTGGTTCCCAATCAAGCTTCTTATATATTGGTTCATCCTGGTTTGATAAGAATCATGAAGATATTGCCATATGTCCGAACAGGCTAATCTGGAATCATGTGGATAGAAAGTGGGATATCTTCTTAATCACAACTCCTATGAGATTTATTCAAATTCCTGGTTATTCTCCACTAATTAGTGGTTCCAAATAAAGCTTCTTAAATCATGGTTCATCCTGGTTTGATAAGAATCATGACGATAATGGCATATGTCCGAACAGGCAAATCTGGAATCATCTGGATAGAAGTTGGGATATCTTCTTGCTCACAACACTTATGAGATTTATTCAACTTCCTGGTTATTCTCCACTGATTAGTGGTTCCAAATAAAGCTTCTTAGATCGTGGTTCATCCTGGTTTGATAAGAATCATGAAGATATTGCCATATGTTCGAACAGGCTAATCTGGAATCATCTGGATAGAAAGTGGGATATCTTCTTACTAACAACTCCTATGAGATTTAATCAACTTCCTGGTTATTCTCCACTGATTAGTGGTTCCAAATAAAGCTTCTTAGATCGTGGTTCATCCTGGTTTGATAAGAATCATGAATATAATGGCATATGTCCGAACAGGCTAATCTGGAATCATCTGGATAGAAAGTGGGATATCTACTTACTCACAACTCCTATGAGATTTATTCAACTTCCTGGTTATTCTCCACTGATTAGTGGTTCCCAATCAAGCTTCTTATATATTGGTTCATCCTGGTTTGATAAGAATCATGAAGATATTGCCATATGTTCGAACATGCTAAACTGGAATCATCTGGATAGAAAGTGGGATATCTTCTTACTCACAACTCCTATGAGATTTATTCAACTTCCTGGTTATTCTCCACTGATTAGTGGTTCCAAATAAAGCTTCTTAGATCGTGGTTGATCCTGGTTTGATAAGAATCATGAAGAAAATGGCATATGTCCGAACAGGCTAATCTGGAATCATCTGGATAGAAGGTGGGATATCTTCTTGCTCACAACACTTATGAGATTTATTCAACTTCCTGGTTATTCTCCACTGATTAGTGGTTCCAAATAAAGCTTCTTAGATCGTGGTTCATCCTGGTTTGATAAGAATCATGAAGATATTGCCATATGTCCGAACAGGCTAATCTGGAATCATCTTGATAGAAAGTGGGATATCTTCTTACTCACAACTCCTATGAGATTTATTCAACTTCCTGGTTATTCTCCACTGATTAGTGGTTCCAAATAAAGCTTCTTAGATCGTGGTTGATCCTGGTTTGATAAGAATCATGAAGATAATGGCATATGTCCGAACAGGCTAATCTGGAATCATCTGGATAGAAGGTGGGATATCTTCTTGCTCACAACACTTATGAGATTTATTCAACTTCCTGGTTATTCTCCACTGATTAGTGGTTCCAAATAAAGCTTCTTAGATCGTGGTTCATCCTGGTTTGATAAGAATCATGAAGATATTGCCATATGTCCGAACAGGCTAATCTGGAATCATCTTGATAGAAAGTGAGATATCTTTTTACTCACAACTCCTATGAGATTTATTCAACTTTCTGGTTATTCTCCACTGATTAGTGTTTCCAAATAAAGCTTCTTAGATAGTGGTTCATCATGGTTTAATAAGAATCATGAAGATAATGGCATATGTCTGAACAGGCTAATCTGGAATCATCTGAATAGAAGGTGGGATATCTTCTTGCTCACAACACTTATGAGATTTATTCAACTTCCTGGTTATTCTCCACTGATTAGTGGTTCCAAATAAATCTTCTTAGATCATGGTTCATCCTGGTTTGATAAGAATCATGACGATAATGGCATATGTCCGAACAGGCAAATCTGGAATCATCTCGATAGAAGCTGGGATATCTTCTTGCTCACAACACTTATGAGATTTATTCAACTTCCTGGTTATTCTCCACTGATTAGTGGTTCCAAATAAAGCTTCTTAGATCGTGGTTCATCCTGGTTTGATAAGAACCATGAAGATATTGCCATATGTCTGAACAGGCTAATCTGGAATCATCTGGATAGCAAGTGGGATATCTTCTTACTCACAACTCCTACGAGATTTATTCAACTTCCTGGTTATTCTCCACTGATTAGTGGTTCCCAATCAAGCTTCTTATATATTGGTTCATCCTGGTTTGATAAGAATCATGAAGATATTGCCATATGTCCGAACAGGCTAATCTGGAATCATCTGGATAGAAAGTGGGATATCTTCTTAATCACAACTCCTATGAGATTTATTCAAATTCCTGGTTATTCTCCACTGATTAGTGGTTCCAAATAAAGCTTCTTAAATCATGGTTCATCCTGGTTTGATAAGAATCATGAAGATAATGGCATATGTCCGAACAGGCAAATCTGGAATCATCTGGATAGAAGTTGGGATATCTTCTTGCTCACAACACTTATGAGATTTATTCAACTTCCTGGTTATTTTCCACTTATTAGTGGTTCCAAATAAAGCTTCTTAGATCGTGGTTCATCCTGGTTTGATAAGAATCATGAAGATATTGCCATATGTTCGAACAGGCTAATCTTGAATCATCTGGATAGAAAGTGGGATATCTTCTTACTAACAACTCCTATGAGATTTATTCAACTTCCTGGTTATTCTCCACTGATTAGTGGTTCCAACTAAAGCTTCTTAGATCGTGGTTCATCCTGGTTTGATAAGAATCATGAAGATAATGGCATATGTCCGAACAGGCTAATCTGGAATCATCTGGATAGAAAGTGGGATATCTACTTACTCACAACTCCTATGAGATTTATTCAACTTCCTGGTTATTCTCCACTGATTAGTGGTTCCCAATCAAGCTTCTTATATATTGGTTCATCCTGGTTTGATAAGAATCATGAAGATATTGCCATATGTTCGAACATGCTAAACTGGAATCATCTGGATAGAAAGTAGGATATCTTCTTAATCACAACTCCTATGAGATTTATTGATGAGGACATTGAACCTGACCTTACTGAACCTGACATTCAAGACATGATCAGCAACATTACCAAGCCAGATACTGAGCAAGAAGTGTCTATACCAACCGTGTTTAAGGGAGCTATCACTAGACAAAGAGCTAAGATACTTCAACATAAGTTTAATGAGAGCATGATACTTGCTTCTGATCTTGGCCAGGTTAAACAAGCTGAGGAGGTTAAAGAAGTCCTTAAAGGAGATGCCGAGAAGGTAGAGGAACCAAAGGAGAGTCCTCAAGCATCCAGAGAAGATCTTTGGCCATTCATACCAGACCAAAGTCACACCCATTTGATGATCATCACCATAGAAGAGCCCATTGCTTAAGAAGGTTCTTGGATTGAGTTTAGCTACTAGGCAAGCTCTTTGTGTGTGCTCTTTTCCTTGCTCTTGGTTTTGTCCCACGAGGTTTTTCCAGGAGGAAGGTTTTTAACGAGGCCACAGCTAGCTTAAACACATCACCTTGAAAGCATCTCGGTCCAAGACTAAAAGAAGACTCATTGCTTCTTTCTTTCCTTATTTGAACCTTAGTCTAATTTTAAGTATTTCATTGCGTAACAAGGAGTTTGTTCCTTGAGTCTTTATATTGTTTTGTGGAACCATTTGGCGAGACACTTTTTGATAATTTTATAAAACTTCTTTCAAAGAAAACCTAGTTCTCTCTCAAGAACTCGCCGCCTCCTTAGCCTTGTGAGACCAGCACCTCCACGGCTTGAAGGTTCTTTGTGTTGTATCACGAGCTCTCCATCTCTCGTGTGGTGCACATCATTCCCCTGGTTCCATCTCTCACGGTTTCTCTTGGTTGATTAGATCAAACACTAGAACCACCTCTTGGTCTAGATCGACTCCATCTCTCTTGCTTGGATCATACAGCCTTTGTCAGCCTAGGCTTGTATCATTTCTGGTATCAGAGCTGAAGTTCCTTCAGCATCAGGTTGTATCTATCCTCCTTAGTTGTTTCAAATCTTGTTTCATCCGTTTTGCTTTCATCCAAAACCAAAAAAAAAATTATAGTTAGTTCAGTTGTTCTTGTTTCATTTAGTTGTCGTGCATCCATATCTTGCTATTGATCATCTCGTTTAGTCTTTCTTGTTTCATCCATTCGATTCAAAAAAAAAAAAAAAAGAAAATCTTTCAAGTTGCATCAAAACCGTGTTCATCAAGCGCAATCTTTCAAACTTTCCTTTTTGATAATTTTGCCATATTGTTTGATCGGTTTTTCCCTTTTGAACTTATTTTCTTTCCATTAGTTGTAGATTTCGAGATTGCCTAAGTTTGTTCTTCTTTTCTTGTGGCAGGCACGATGGGAGAAGCATCCGAGCTTGCTACCATGATGTTAGCTCTCAATGCCATGAGGGATGAGATGAGGGAGCTACGGCAAGACCTTGGAGATAGACTCACCCGAGTTGAGCAGAGACCCATGGCTCAAGCTACCCAAGCTAATGAGAGGTTTCCAGCTCAACACCAACAGTATCAAGTCCCAAACAACCGGCGTCCTGGAGTACTTTTCAATGATGTCCCCGAGGCTAGTACTAGGAACCAACAGAATGAAGGGGATACTGGTCAGCAACGTAATCCCTATCCTAGAGCACGAGTTCAACCAGAAGAGTATGAGGAAGAGGTGGAAGAGGAAGAGGATTATTTTCCTCCACCTAGAGCACAACGGAGACCCATCCGTAATCCAAGATATGATGAGGATGACTATGTACCTCAACCGAGAGGGCCTCGCCAGCAACACCACCACCAAGGACCGGATCTTTTAAAGATGACACCACCACAGTATGCTGGAAAGGTTGACCCTGAAGCTTACCTTGATTGGGAAAAGAGGATGGATCACATCTTCTCTTACTACAACCATCCTGGTCCCAAGAGAGTTGCCTTGGCAGTAGCTCAGCTCACGGACAATGCCTTATCCTGGTGGGATAGATTGTGCTCTGACCGTAGGAGAGGGCACTTGAGGCAACTAGACGCCTGGGTAGATATGAAAGATGCTATGAGACTGAGGTTTGTGCCACAGCATTACCACCGAGACTTGCATAGGAAGTTCAGAACACTTAAGCAAGGAAGCAAGTCAGTTGAGGAGTACTATGAGGAGTTTGAAAAGTTAAGGAACCGTCTTGATCTCAATGAGGATGAGGAGACGATCATGGCTCAGTTCCTAGATGGGTTGCAAGATAGAGTGAGCAGCAAGGTTGAGAGACAAGCTTATGGAGATCTCAAAGACCTATTCCACATAGCCGTGCAAGCTGAGCAACACATCAAGAAGAAGAGCACCAAGGGAAGATCTCAATCCAATTGGAACTCCGGCAACAACAGCAACTACAACAAACCAGTAGACAAGGGCAAAGGGGTTGAGGGAGACACTCGCTCGAAGTCTCAAGCTACTGACAACAACAAAGATACCAGGACAGAGCCAACTAAGACTACCCCTCCTCAACGTGCTAGAGATATCACTTGTTTCAAGTGTAGAGGCCGAGGACATATGGCTAGAGAGTGTCCGAACCAGAGAGTGATGATGCTCACTGAAGATGGGTATGAATCACATGATGAGGATGCACCTGAATTACAAGCCGACTATGGAGAGATGCAGTATCCCGACGTGGGAGAGAACTTGATGATCAGGCGTGTGCTTAGTGCCCAACTAGAACCAGCTGAGACAATCCAAAGGGAAAACATCTTCCATAGTAGGTGTACTATTAAAGGCAAGGTATGTAACCTCATCATTGATGGTGGGTCTTGTACTAATGCCGCGAGTGCTTACATGGTTGATAAGCTTGGCTTAGTCAAGGTCCCTCATCCGCATCCATATAGGCTAAGATGGTTAGATGATAAGGTTGAGCTTCAGATTAAGGAGCAAGTTACTATTCCTTTTAGCATTGGTAAGTATCAGGATGAGGTAGTTTGTGATGTGGTGCCGATGCAAGCTGGTCATGTTTTGTTAGGTAGGCCATGGCAATGGGATAGAGAGACTAGACATGATGGTAGGACTAACATGTATACATTCATGCATAATAAGCATAAGATTAGTCTAGCCCCCCTCACTCCTGCCCAAGTGCATGAAATGCATTTGCAAATGGTTAAGGAAAAGGAAAAGGTTAAATCCAATTTCCTAATCCAGCCTAGCCATATAAGAAAGGCAGCTGCTACCAAACACACAATGCTACTAATGATCTTTAAGGAGCTTTTGAGTGCAGGTTCAGGTGAAGTGGAGTACCCACCAGAGGTTGCAAAGCTTCTAAGCAAATTCAAAGACTTGTTTCCAGAGGAGATTCCCCACGGCCTACCACCACTGAGGGGCATTGAACATCAGATAGACTTTATACCAGGAGCTGCTTTACCAAACAAACCAGCTTATAGAGTGAACCCCGAGGAGGCCAAGGAGTTGGAAAGACAAGTCCAGGACCTATTGGACAAGGGATACGTGAGGGAGAGCCTAAGTCCTTGCGCGGTTCCTGTCTTGCTAGTACCCAAGAAGGATGGGACTTGGAGGATGTGTGTCGACTGCCGTGCGATCAACAACATCACCATCAAATACAGACACCCCATTCCCCGGCTTGATGACATGCTGGATGAGTTAAGTGGAGCCACCATCTTCTCCAAGATTGACCTTAAGAGTGGGTACCATCAGGTAAGGATGAAAGAGGGTGATGAGTGGAAGACAGCTTTTAAAACAAAGCAAGGTCTCTATGAGTGGCTGGTGATGCCATTTGGACTCACCAATGCTCCTAGCACTTTCATGAGACTCATGAACCACATCCTTAGGCCCTACATCAGTAAGTTTGTTGTGGTATATTTTGATGACATTTTAATTTATAGTACCAACTTACTTGATCATGTGTCACACCTTGAGCAAGTATTAGAAACACTTCGTAAAGAAGGACTCTATGCAAACCTCAAGAAGTGCACATTCTGCACTGATAAACTTGTCTTCCTAGGTTTTGTTGTGAGTTCACAGGGATTACAGGTTGATGAAGAGAAGGTTAGAGCAATACAAGAATGGCCAATACCCACAAGCATCAGCCAAGTCAGAAGTTTTCATGGGCTAGCCAGTTTCTACAGGCGGTTTGTTCAGGATTTCAGCAGCATAGCAGCACCTCTCACTGCCATTGTCAAGAAGAGTGTTGGGTTCAAGTGGGAGAAAGCTCAAGAAGAGGCTTTTCATGCTTTGAAATACCGGCTAACTCATGCACCAGTTCTAGCTCTACCAGACTTTAACAAGACCTTTGAAGTGGAGTGTGATGCCTCAGGGATTGGGATTGGAGCAGTACTACTTCAAGGACGCAAGCCCGTGGCCTATTTCAGTGAGAAACTCAGTGGGGCTGCTCTTAACTACCCTACATATGACAAGGAGTTATATGCCTTGGTGAGAGCTTTGGAGACATGGCAACATTACCTACTCTCCAAGGAATTTGTAGTGCACACTGATCATGAGACCCTTAAACATCTCCGAGGGCAAACCAATCTCAAGAGAAGACATGCTCGGTGGCTGGAGTTCATAGAAACCTTCCCATACATTATCAAGTATAAGAAGGGGAAAGAGAACATTGTAGCTGATGCACTCTCCAGGAGACATGCCTTGATCGCCACAATGGAAGCTAAGGTGCTAGGATTTGAGTTCATCAAGGAATTATATGGGGAGGATCCGGATCTTGCTGACACCTACACCAGCTGCACCAAAGGGCCTCACGGGAAGTTCTACTTGCATGAGGGGTTCCTGTTTAAGAGCAAGAGGCTGTGTATTCCTCAGTGTTCTTTGAGAGACTTGATCACCAGAGAAGCACATGGGGGAGGTCTCATGGGACATTTTGGAGTAGACAAGACACTTGCTGTGATCAGAGAGCATTTCTATTGGCCGCACCTAAAGAAGACAGTAGAAGCTCATTGTGCAAGATGTGTAGTATGCAAGAAAGCTAAGTCAAGAGTACAACCCCATGGACTTTACATGCCACTGCCCATTCCCACAGCTCCCTGGGTGGACATATCCATGGATTTTGTACTAGGATTGCCCATGATCCAACACAAGGATTCAATCTTTGTTGTGGTGGATAGGTTCTCCAAGATGGCACACTTCATACCTTGTGCCAAGGTCAATGATGCATCCAAAACAGCTGACTTGTTCTTTAGAGAAGTGGTTCGCTTACATGGAATCCCAAGGACCATTGTATCAGATAGAGACACCAAGTTCCTCAGCCACTTCTGGAAGACATTATGGAAGAAGCTTGGAACAAAACTACTCTACTCCACTACTTGTCATCCGCAAACTGATGGGCAGACAGAGGTTGTTAACAGAACACTCTCCACATTGCTTAGAGCCACTATTGGGAAGAACATGAAGAATTGGGTTGATTGTATTCCCTTCATAGAGTTTGCTTACAACCGGGCTCAGCACTCGGCTACAAAGATGTCACCATTTGAAGTTGCTTACGGGTTCAACCCAAAGACACCCCTCGATCTTACTCCCCTACCTCCAGCTGAAGTCATTAGTATAACTGGTGAAGCTAAGGCTGCTTATGTGAAGGAGCTACACCACAGAGCCCTGGAGAACCTAGAGAAGCGAACTGAGCAGTATGCAAGACAAGCTAACAAGGGTCGCAAGGAGATTATATTTGAACCAGGAGAGTGGGTTTGGTTACACATGAGGCAAGAGAGGTTCCCAAACCAGAGGAGCTCCAAGTTGAAGCCGAGAGGCACTGGCCCCTTCCAAGTCCTTGAACGAATCAACAACAATGCCTACCGTCTTGATCTGCCAGGTGAGCTAAATGTATCATCCACTTTCAATGTTACTGACTTGTCTCCTTGTTTTGCAGATGAGCCAGTTTTGAGGTCAAAACCTTTTGAAGGGGGAGGGAATGATGAGGACATTGAACCTGACCTTACTGAACCTGACATTCAAGACATGATCAGCAACATTACCAAGCCAGATACTGAGCAAGAAGTGTCTATACCAACCGTGTTTAAGGGAGCTATCACTAGACAAAGAGCTAAGATACTTCAACATAAGTTTAATGAGAGCATGATACTTGCTTCTGATCTTGGCCAGGTTAAACAAGCTGAGGAGGTTAAAGAAGTCCTTAAAGGAGATGCCGAGAAGGTAGAGGAACCAAAGGAGAGTCCTCAAGCATCCAGAGAAGATCTTTGGCCATTCATACCAGACCAAAGTCACACCCATTTGATGATCATCACCATAGAAGAGCCCATTGCTTAAGAAGGTTCTTGGATTGAGTTTAGCTACTAGGCAAGCTCTTTGTGTGTGCTCTTTTCCTTGCTCTTGGTTTTGTCCCACGAGGTTTTCCAGGAGGAAGGTTTTTAACGAGGCCACAGCTAGCTTAACACATCACCTTGAAAGCATCTCGGTCCAAGACTAAAAGAAGACTCATTGCTTCTTTCTTTCCTTATTTGAACCTTAGTCTAATTTTAAGTATTTCATTGCGTAACAAGGAGTTTGTTCCTTGAGTCTTTATATTGTTTTGTGGAACCATTTGGCGAGACACTTTTTGATAATTTTATAAAACTTCTTTCAAAGAAAACCTAGTTCTCTCTCAAGAACTCGCCGCCTCCTTAGCCTTGTGAGACCAGCACCTCCACGGCTTGAAGGTTCTTTGTGTTGTATCACGAGCTCTCCATCTCTCGTGTGGTGCACATCATTCCCCTGGTTCCATCTCTCACGGTTTCTCTTGGTTGATTAGATCAAACACTAGAACCACCTCTTGGTCTAGATCGACTCCATCTCTCTTGCTTGGATCATACAGCCTTTGTCAGCCTAGGCTTATACCAGAAATGATACAAGCCTAGGCTGACAAAGGCTGTATGATCCAAGCAAGAGAGATGGAGTCGATCTAGACCAAGAGGTGGTTCTAGTGTTTGATCTAATCAACCAAGAGAAACCGTGAGAGATGGAACCAGGGGAATGATGTGCACCACACGAGAGATGGAGAGCTCGTGATACAACACAAAGAACCTTCAAGCCGTGGAGGTGCTGGTCTCACAAGGCTAAGGAGGCGGCGAGTTCTTGAGAGAGAACTAGGTTTTCTTTGAAAGAAGTTTTATAAAATTATCAAAAAGTGTCTCGCCAAATGGTTCCACAAAACAATATAAAGACTCAAGGAACAAACTCCTTGTTACGCAATGAAATACTTAAAATTAGACTAAGGTTCAAATAAGGAAAGAAAGAAGCAATGAGTCTTCTTTTAGTCTTGGACCGAGATGCTTTCAAGGTGATGTGTTAAGCTAGCTGTGGCCTCGTTAAAACCTTCCTCCTGGAAAACCTCGTGGGACAAAACCAAGAGCAAGGAAAAGAGCACACACAAAGAGCTTGCCTAGTAGCTAAACTCAATCCAAGAACCTTCTTAAGCAATGGGCTCTTCTATGGTGATGATCATCAAATGGGTGTGACTTTGGTCTGGTATGAATGGCCAAAGATCTTCTCTGGATGCTTGAGGACTCTCCTTTGGTTCCTCTACCTTCTCGGCATCTCCTTTAAGGACTTCTTTAACCTCCTCAGCTTGTTTAACCTGGCCAAGATCAGAAGCAAGTATCATGCTCTCATTAAACTTATGTTGAAGTATCTTAGCTCTTTGTCTAGTGATAGCTCCCTTAAACACGGTTGGTATAGACACTTCTTGCTCAGTATCTGGCTTGGTAATGTTGCTGATCATGTCTTGAATGTCAGGTTCAGTAAGGTCAGGTTCAATGTCCTCATCATTTATTCAACTTCCTGGTTATTCTCCACTGATTAGTGGTTCCAATTAAAGCTTCTTAGATCGTGGTTCATCCTGTTTTGATAAGAATCATGAAGATAATGGCATATGTCCGAACAGGCTAATCTGGAATCATCTGGATAGAAGGTGGGATATCTTCTTGCTCACAACACTTATGAGATTTATTCAACTTCCTGGTTATTCTCCACTGATTAGTGGTTCCAAATAGAGCTTCTTAGATCGTGGTTCATCCTGGTTTGATAAGAATCATGAAGATATAGCCATATGTTCGAACAGGCTAATCTGGAATTATCTGGATAGAAAGTGGGATATCTTCTTACTCACAACTCCTATGAGATTTATTCAACTTCCTGGTTATTATTCTCCACTGATTAGTGGTTCCCAATTAAGCTTCTTATATATTGGTTCATCCTGGTTTGATAAGAATCATGAAGATATTGCCATATGTCCGAACAGGCTAATCTGGAATCATCTGGATAGAAAGTGGGATATCTTCTTAATCACAACTCCTATGAGATTTATTCAACTTCCTGGTTATTCTCCACTGATTAGTGGTTCCAAATATAGCTTCTTAGATCGTGTTTCATCCTGGTTTGATAAGAATCATGAAGATAATGGCATATGTCCGAACAGGCTAATCTGGAATCATCTGGATAGAAGGTGGGATATCTTCTTGCTCACAACACTTATGAGATTTATTCAACTTCCTGGTTATTCTCCACTGATTAGTGGTTCCAAATAAAGCTTCTTAGATCGTGGTTCATCCTGGTTTGATAAGAATCATGAAGATATTGCCATATGTTCGAACCGGCTAATCTGGAATCATCTGGATAGAAGGTGGGATATCTTCTTGCTCACAACACTTATGAGATTTATTCAACTTCCTGTTTATTCTCCACTGATTAGTGGTTCCAAATAAAGCTTCTTAGATCGTGGTTCATCCTGGTTTGATAAGAATCATGAAGATATTGTCATATGTTCGAACAGGCTAATCTGGAATCATCTGGATAGAAAGTGGGATATCTTCTTATTCACAACTCCTATGAGATTTATTCAACTTCCTGGTTATTCTCCACTGATTAATGGTTCCAAATAAAGCTTCTTAGATAGTGGTTAATGAAACCCTTCTTGGTTTTGATTCCCTTTTTATGATCTTTGAGGGTGATTTGGTTTATGGGTTCGTTGGGATTGATCGATCGATGGGTTTTTTGGATAATGAGGATAGATGGGAGATGGTTTATGGTTGAAGATAGAGATGGTTGATGATACTTCAGTGTGAGATCGATGGGAGATCAAACACTTGTTCGATGTGCTTGTGATCGAGCAGGGCACCGCTCAGACGTGATCAACAAGCAAAGAGCAGAGGATTTTACTCCTAAGCAAACAATGTTCAAAGATGAACAAAGGATTCACAGTTTTAGAGATTTTTGATAAAAAGAGTGAATGAATCTTATTAGAAATCGACATAAGGTTTATGTAGAACAAAGAACACGTTTTTGACTTATTGAAAACATAAACTCATACTTTAAAACTTGTAGAAAACTTAGGCAAGACCAAAGACTGAATAGTTGAATATCTTGACTTCGATTTGGTCTTGATCCTTGATTGAATCCGAGTTTGGTTTGAAGCAAACCAAACCAACAATTGCTTCCTTCAATTTCCTGGTTTGTGATCGAGTGATTGGCCCACTAGGAAAGGAGAATGGGTCTCGGTCCATCTTGCCATCAGTGTTCAGCTCCCCATCAGTGTTCAGCTCATCCTGCTTCTCCTCAGTCTCACTCAGCTGGTTTAGCTCACTTGTCTCCTCATCAGTATCAGTGAGCTGGTTCAGCTCATCTGTCGCCAATCCTTCAGCAAGTCTAGGCTTGGTTGCATCAGTGGTTCATCCTGGTTTGATAAGAATCATGAAGATAATGGCATATGTCCGAACAGGCTAATCTGGAATCATCTGGATAGAAGGTGGGATATCTTCTTGCTCACAACACTTATGAGATTTATTCAACTTCCGGGTTATTCTCCACTGATTAGTGGTTCCAAATAAAGCTTCTTATATAGTGGTTCATCCTGGTTTAATAAGAATCATGAAGATAATAGCATATGTCTGAACAGGCTAATCTGGAATCATCTGAATAGAAGGTGGGATATCTTCTTGCTCACAACACTTATGAGATTTATTCAACTTCCTGGTTATTCTCCACTGATTAGTGGTTCCAAATAAAGCTTCTTAGATCGTGGTTCATCCTGGTTTGATAAGAACCATGAAGATATTGCCATATGTCCGAACAGGCTAATCTGGAATCATCTGGATAGAAAGTGGGATATCTTCTTACTCACAACTCCTATGAGATTTATTCAACTTCCTGGTTATTCTCCACTTATTAGTGGCTCCCAATCAAGCTTCTTATATATTGGTTCATCCTGGTTTGATAAGAATCATGAAGATATTGCCATATGTCCGAACAGGCTAATCTGGAATCATTTGGATAGAAAGTGGGATATCTTCTTAATCACAACTCCTATGAGATTTATTCAAATTCCTGGTTATTCTCCACTTATTAGTGGTTCCAAATAAAGCTTCTTAGATCATGGTTCATCCTGGTTTGATGAGAATCATGACGATAATGGCATATGTCCGAACAGGCAAATCTGGAATCATCTGGATAGAAGTTGGGTTATCTTCTTGCTCACAACACTTATGAGATTTATTCAACTTCCTGGTTATTCTCCACTGATTAGTGGTTCCAAATAAAGCTTCTTAGATCGTGGTTCATCCTGGTTTGATAAGAATCATGAAGATATTGCCATATGTTCGAACAGGCTAATCTGGAATCATCTGGATAGAAAGTGGGATATCTTCTTAATCACAACTCCTATGAGATTTATTCAACTTCCTGGTTATTCTCCACTGATTATTGGTTCCAAATAAAGCTTCTAAGATCGTGGTTCATCCTGGTTTGATAAGAATCATGAAGATAATGGCATATGTCCGAACAGGCTAATCTGGAATCATCTGGATAGAAGTTGGGATATCTTCTTGCTCACAACACTTATGAGATTTATTCAACTTCCTGGTTATTCTCCACTGATTAGTGGTTCCAAATAAAGCTTCTTAGATCGTGGTTCATCCTGGTTTGATAAGAATCATGAAGATATTGCCATATGTTCGAACAGGCTAATCTGGAATCATCTGGATAGAAAGTGGGATATCTTCTTACTCACAACTCCTATGAGATTTATTCAACTTCCTGGTTATTCTCCACTGATTAGTGGTTCCAAATAAAGCTTCTTATATCGTGGTTCATCCTGGTTTGATAAGAATCATGAAGATAATGGCATATGTCTGAACAGGCTAATCTGGAATCATCTGGATAGAAGGTGGGATATCTTCTTGCTCAGAACACTTGTGAGATCTATTCAACTTCCTGGTTATTCTCCACTGATTAGTGGTTCCAAATAAAGCTTCTTAGGTCGTGGTTCATCCTGGTTTGATAAGAATCATGAAGATATTGCCATATGTCCGAACAGGCTAATCTGGAATCATCTGGATAGAAAGTGGGATAACTTCTTACTCACAACTCCTATGAGATTTATTCAACTTCCTGGTTATTCTCCACTGATTAGTGGTTCCAAATAAAGCTTCTTAGATCGTGGTTCATCCTGGTTTGATAAGAATCATGAAGATAATGGCATATGTCCGAACAGGCTAATCTGGAATCATCTGGATAGAAGGTGGGATATCTTCTTGCTCACAACACTTATGAGATTTATTCAACTTCCTGGTTATTCTCCACTGATTAGTGGTTCCAAATAAAGCTTCTTAGATCGTGGTTCATCCTGGTTTGATAAGAATCATGAAGATATTGCCAAATGTTCGAACTGGCTAATCTGGAATCATCTGGATAGAAGGTGGGATATCTTCTTGCTCACAACACTTATGAGATTTATTCAACTTCCTGGTTATTCTCCACTGATTAGTGGTTCCAAATAAAGCTTCTTAGATCGTGGTTCATCCTGGTTTGATAAGAATCATGAAGATATTGTCATATGTTCGAACAGGCTAATCTGGAATCATCTGGATAGAAAGTGGGATATCTTCTTACTCACAACTCCTATGAGATTTATTCAACTTCCTGGTTATTCTCCACTGATTAATGGTTCCAAATAAAGCTTCTTAGATAGTGGTTAATCCTGGTTTGATAAGAATCATGAAGATAATGGCATATGTCCGAACAGGCTAATCTGGAATAATCTGGATAGAAGGTGGGATATCTTCTTGCTCACAACACTTATGAGATTTATTCAACTTCCTGGTTATTCTCCACTGATTAGTGGTTCCAAATAAAGCTTCTTATATAGTGGTTCATCCTGGTTTAATAAGAATCATGAAGATAATAGCATATGTCTGAACAGGCTAATCTGGAATCATCTGAATAGAAGGTGGGATATCTTCTTGCTCACAACACTTATGAGATTTATTCAACTTCCTGGTTATTCTCCACTGATTAGTGGTTCCAAATAAAGCTTCTTAGATCGTGGTTCATCCTGGTTTGATAAGAACCATGAAGATATTGCCATATGTCCGAACAGGCTAATCTGGAATCATCTGGATAGAAAGTGGGATATCTTCTTACTCACAACTCCTATGAGATTTATTCAACTTCCTGGTTATTCTCCACTGATTAGTGGTTCCAAATAAAGCTTCTTAGATCGTGGTTCATCCTGGTTTGATAAGAATCATGAAGATATTGCCATATGTCCGAACAGGCTAATCTGGAATCATCTGGATAGAAAGTGGGATATCTTCTTAATCACAACTCCTATGAAATTTATTCAAATTCCTGGTTGTTCTCCACTGATTAGTGGTTCCAAATAAAGCTTCTTAGATCATGGTTCATCCTGGTTTGATAAGAATCATGATGATAATGGCATATGTCCGAACAGGCAAATCTGGAATCATCTGGATAGAAGTTGGGATATCTTCTTGCTCACAACACTTATGAGATTTATTCAACTTCCTGGTTATTCTCCACTGATTAGTGGTTCCAAATAAAGCTTCTTAGATCGTGGTTCATCCTGGTTTGATAAGAATCATGAAGATATTGCCATATGTCCGAACAGGCTAATCTGGAATCATCTGGATAGAAAGTGGGATATCTTCTTAATCACAACTCCTATGAGATTTATTCAACTTCCTGGTTATTCTCCACTGATTAGTGGTTCCAAATAAAGCTTCTAAGATCGTGGTTCATCCTGGTTTGATAAGAATCATGAAGATAATGGCATATGTCCGAACAGGCTAATCTGGAATCATCTGGATAGAAGCTGGGATATCTTCTTGCTCACAACACTTATGAGATTTATTCAACTTCCTGGTTATTCTCCACTGATTAGTGGTTCCAAATAAAGCTTCTTAGATCGTGGTTCATCCTGGTTTGATAAAAATCATGAAGATATTGCCATATGTTCGAACAGGCTAATCTGGAATCATCTGGATAGAAAGTGGGATATCTTCTTACTCACAACTCCTATGAGATTTATTCAACTTCCTGGTTATTCTCCACTGATTAGTGGTTCCAAATAAAGCTTCTTAGATCGTGGTTCATCCTGGTTTGATAAGAATCATGAAGATAATGGCATATGTCTGAACAGGCTAATCTGGAATCATCTGGATAGAAGGTGGGATATCTTCTCGCTCACAACACTTATGAGATCTATTCAACTTCCTGGTTATTCTCCACTGATTAGTGGTTCCAAATAAAGCTTCTAAGATGGTGGTTCATCCTGGTTTGATAAGAATCATGAAGATATTGCCATATGTCCGAACAGGCTAATCTGGAATCATCTGGATAGAAAGTGGGATATCTTCTTACTCACAACTCCTATGAGATTTATTCAACTTCCTGGTTATTCTCCACTGATTAGTGGTTCCAAATAAAGTTTCTTATATAGTGGTTCATCCTGGTTTAATAAGAATCATGAAGATAATAGCATATGTCTGAACAGGCTAATCTGGAATCATCTGAATAGAAGGTGGGATATCTTCTTGCTCACAACTCCTATGAGATTTATTCAACTTCCTGGTTATTCTCCACTTATTAGTGGTTCCCAATCAAGCTTCTTATATATTGGTTCATCCTGGTATGATAAGAATCATGAAGATATTGCCATATGTCCGAACAGGCTAATCTGGAATCATCTGGATAGAAAGTGGGATATCTTCTTAATCACAACTCCTATGAGATTTATTCAAATTCCTGTTTATTCTCCACTGATTAGTGGTTCCAAATAAAGCTTCTTAGATCATGGTTCATCCTGGTTTGATAAGAATCATGACGATAATGGCATATGTCCGAACATGCAAATCTGGAATCATCTGGATAGAAGTTGGGATATCTTCTTGCTCACAACACTTATGAGATTTATTCAACTTCCTGGTTATTCTCCACTGATTAGTGGTTCCAAATAAAGCTTCTTAGATCGTGGTTCATCCTGGTTTGATAAGAACCATGAAGATATTGCCATATGTCCGAACAGGCTAATCTGGAATCATCTGGATAGAAAGTGGGATATCTTCTTACTCACAACTCCTATGAAATTTATTAAACTTCCTGGTTATTCTCCACTTAGTAGTGGTTCCCAATCAAGCTTCTTATATATTGGTTCATCCTGGTTTGATAAGAATCATGAAGATATTGCCATATGTCCGAACAGGCTAATCTGGAATCATCTGGATAGAAAGTGGGATATCTTCTTAATCACAACTCCTATGAGATTTATTCAAATTCCTGGTTATTCTCCACTGATTAGTGGTTCCAAATAAAACTTCTTAGATCATGGTTCATCCTGGTTTGATAAGAATCATGACGATAATGGCATATGTCCGAACAGACAAATCTGGAATCATCTGGATAGAAGTTGGGATATCTTCTTGCTCACAACACTTATGAGATTTATTCAACTTCCTGGTTATTCTCCACTGATTAGTGGTTCCAAATAAAGCTTCTTAGATCGTGGTTCACACTGGTTTGATAAGAATCATGAAGATATTGCCATATGTCCGAACAGGCTAATCTGGAATCATCTGGATAGAAAGTGGGATATCTTCTTAATCACAACTCCTATGAGATTTATTCAACTTCCTGGTTATTCTCCACTGATTAGTGGTTTCAAATAAAGCTTCTTAGATCGTGGTTCATCCTGGTTTGATAAGAATCATGAAGATAATGGCATATGTCCGAACAGGCTAATCTGGAATCATCTGGATAGAAGGTGGGATATCTTCTTGCTCACAACACTTATGAGATTTATTCAACTTCCTGGTTATTCTCCACTGATTAGTGGTTCCAAATAAAGCTTCTTAGATCGTGGTTCATCCTGGTTTGATAAGAATCATGAAGATATTGCCATATGTTCGAACAGGCTAATCTGGAATCATCTCGATAGAAAGTGGGATATCTTCTTACTCACAACTCCTATGAGATTTATTCAACTTCCTGGTTATTCTCCACTGATTAGTGGTTCCAAATAAAGCTTCTTAGATCGTGGTTCATCCTGGTTTGATAAGAATCATGAAGATAATGGCATATGTCTGAACAGGCTAATCTGGAATCATCTGGATAGAAGGTGGGATATCTTCTTGCTCACAACACTTATGAGATTTATTCAACTTCCTGGTTATTCTCCACTGATTAGTGGTTCCAAATAAAGCTTCTTAGATCGTGGTTCATCCTGGTTTGATAAGAATCATGAAGATATTGCCATATGTCCGAACAGGCTAATTTGGAATCATCTGGATAGAAAGTGGGATATCTTCTTACTCACAACTCCTATGAGATTTATTCAACTTCCTGGTTATTCTCCACTGATTAGTGGTTCCAAATAAAGCTTCTTATATAGTGGTTCATCCTGGTTTAATAAGAATCATGAAGATAATAGCATATGTCTGAACAGGTTAATCTGGAATCATCTGAATAGAAGGTGGGATATCTTCTTGCTCACAACACTTATGAGATTTATTCAACTTCCTGGTTATTCTCCACTGATTAGTTGTTCCAAATAAAGCTTCTTAGATCGTGGTTCATCCTGGTTTGATAAGAATCATGAAGATATTGCCATATGTCCGAACAGGCTAATCTGGAATATCTGGATAGAAAGTGGGATATCTTCTTAATCATAACTCCTATGAGATTTATTCAACTTCCTGGTTATTCTCCACTGATTAGTGGTTCCAAATAAAGCTTCTTAGATCGTGGTTCATCCTGGTTTGATAAGAATCATGAAGATAATGGCATATGTCCGAACAGGCTAATCTGGAATCATCTGGATAGAAAGTGGGATATCTTCTTGCTCACAACACTTATGAGATTTATTCAACTTCCTGGTTATTCTCCACTGATTAGTGGTTCCAAATAAAGCTTCTTAGATCGTGGTTCATCCTGGTTTGATAAGAATCATGAAGATAATGGCATATGTCTGAACAGGCTAATCTGGAATCATCTGGATAGAAGGTGGGATATCTTCTTGCTCACAACACTTATGAGATTTATTCAACTTCCTGGTTATTCTCCACTGATTAGTGGTTCCAAATAAAGCTTCTTAGATCGTGGTTCATCCTGGTTTGATAAGAATCATGAAGATATTGCCATATGTTCGGATAGGCTAATCTGGAATCATCTGAATAGAAAGTGGGATATCTACTTACTCACAACTCCTATGAGATTTATTCAACTTCCTGGTTATTCTCCACTGATTAGTGGTTCCCAATCAAGCTTCTTATATATTGGTTCATTCTGGTTTGATAAGAATCATGAAGATATTGCCATATGTTCGAACAGGCTAATCTGGAATCATCTGGATAGAAAGTAGGATATCTTGTTAATCACAACTCCTGTGAGATTTATTAAACTTCCTTGTTATTTTCCACTGATAAGTGGTTCCAATTAAAGCTTCTTAGATCGTGGTTCATCCTGGTTTGATAAGAATCATGAAGAAAATGGCATATGTCCGAACACGCTAATCTGGAATCATCTGGATAGAAGGTGGGATATCTTCTTGCTCACAACACTTATGAGATTTATTCAACTTCCTGGTTATTCTCCACTGATTAGTGGTTCCAAATAAAGCTTCTTAGATCGTGGTTCATCCTGGTTTGATAAGAATCATGAAGATATTGCCATATGTTCGAACATGCTAATCTGGAATCATCTGGATAGAAAGTGGGATATCTTCTTACTCACAACTCCTATGAGATTTATTCAACTTCCTGGTTATTATTCTCCACTTATTAGTGGTTCCCAATTAAGCTTCTTATATATTGGTTCATCCTGGTTTGATAAGAATCATGAAGATATTGCCATATGTCCGAACAGGCTAATTTGGAATCATCTGGATAGAAGGTGGGATACCTTCTTGCTCACAACACTTAGGAGATTTATTCAACTTCCTGGTTATTCTACACTGATTAGTGGTTCCAAATAAAGCTTCTTAGATCGTGGTTTATCCTGGTTTGATAAGAATCATGAAGATAATGGCATATGTCCGAACAGGCTAATCTGGAATCATCTGGATAGAAGGTAGGATATTTTCTTGCTCACAACACTTATGAGATTTATTCAACTTCCTGGTTATTCTCCACTGATTAGTGGTTCCAAATAAAGCTTCTTAGATCGTGGTTCATCCTGGTTTGATAAGAATCATGAAGATATTGCCATATGTTCAAACAGGCTAATCTGGAATCATCTGGATAGAAAGTGGGATATCTTCTTACTCACAACTCCTATGAGATTTATTCAACTTCCTGGTTATTCTCCACTGATTAGTGGTTCCAAATAAAGCTTCTTAGATCGTGGTTCATCCTGGTTTGATAAGAATCATGAAGATAATGGCATATGTCCGAACAGGCTAATCTGGAATCATCTGGATAGAAGGTGGGATATCTTCTTGCTCACAACACTTATGAGATTTATTCAACTTCCTGGTTATTCTACACTGATTAGTGGTTCCAAATAAAGCTTCTTAGATCGTGGTTCATCCTGGTTTGATAAGAATCATGAAGATATTGGCATATGTCCGAACAGGCTAATCTGGAATCATCTGGATAGAAGGTGGGATATCTTCTTGCTCACAACACTTATGAGATTTATTCAACTTCCTGGTTATTCTCCACTGATTAGTGGTTCCAAATAAAGCTTCTTAGATCATGGTTCATCCTGGTTTGATAAGAATCATGAAGATATTGCCATATGTTCGAACAGGCTAATCTGGAATCATCTGGATAGAAGGTGGGATATCTTCTTGCTCACAACACTTATGAGATTTATTCAACTTCCTGGTTATTCTCCACTGATTAGTGGTTCCAAATAAAGCTTCTTAGATCGTGGTTCATCCTGGTTTGATAAGAATCATGAAGATATTGCCATATGTTCGAACATGCTAATCTGGAATCATCTAGATAGAAGGTGGGATATCTTCTTGCTCACAACACTTATGAGATTTAGTCAACTTCCTTGTTATTCTCCACTGATAAGAGGTTCCAAATAAAGCTTCTTAGATCGTGGTTCATTCTGGTTTGATAAGAATCATGAAGATATTGCCATATGTTCGAACAGGCTAATCTGGAATCATCTGGATAGAAAGTGGGATATCTTCTTACTCACAACTCCTATGAGATTTATTCAACTTCCTGGTTATTCTCCACTGATTAGTGGTTCCAAATAAAGCTTCTTAGATCGTGGTTCATCCTGGTTTGATAAGAATCATGAAGATAATGGCATATGTCCGAACAGGCTAATCTGGAACCAACTTGATAGAAGGTGGGATATCTTCTTGCTCACAACACTTATGAGATTTATTAAACTTCCTGGTTATTCTCCACTTATTAGTGGTTCCAAATAAAGCTTCTTAGATCGTGGTTCATCCTGGTTTGATAAGAATCATGAAGATATTCCCATATGTCCGAACAGGCTAATCTGGAATCATCTGGATAGAAAGTGGGATATCTTCTTACTCACAACTCCTATGAGATTTATTCAACTTCCTGGTTATTATTCTCCACTGATTAGTGGTTCCAAATCAAGCTTCTTATATATTGGTTCATCCTGGTTTGATAAGAATCATGAAGATATTGCCATATGTCCGAACAGGCAAATCTGGAATCATCTGGATAGAAAGTGGGATATCTTCTTAATCACAACTCCTATGAGATTTATTCAACTTCCTGGTTATTCTCTACTGATTAGTGGTTCCAAATAAAGCTTCTTAGATCGTGGTTCATCCTGGTTTGATAAGAATCATGAAGATAATGGCATATGTCCGAACAGGCAAATCTGGAATCATCTGGATAGAAGGTGGGATATCTTCTTGCTCACAACTCCAATGAGATTTATTCAACTTCCTGGTTATTCTACACTGATTAGTGGTTCTAAATAAAGCTTCTTAGATCGTGGTTCATCCTGGTTTGATAGGAATCATGAAGATAATGGCATATGTCCGAACATGCTAATCTGGAATCATCTGGATAGAAGGTGGGATATCTTCTTGCTCACAACACTTATGAGATATATTCAACTTCCTAGTTATTCTCCACTGATTAGTGGTTCCAAATAAAGCTTCTTAGATCGTTTTTCATCCTGGTTTGATAAGAATCATGAAGATATTGCCATATGTCCGAACATGCTAATCTGGAATCACCTGGATAGAAAGAGGGATATCTTCTTACTCACAACTCCTATGAGATTTATTCAACTTCCTGGTTATTCTCCACTGATTAGTGGTTCCCAATCAAGCTTCTTATATATTGGTTCATCCTGGTTTGATAAGAATTATGAAGATATTGCCATATGTCAGAACAGGCTAATCTGGAATCATCTGGATAGAAGGTGGGATATCTTCTTGCTCACAACACTTAGGAGATTTATTCAACTTCCTGGTTATTCTCCACTGATTAGTGGTTCCAAATAAAGCTTCTTATATCGTGGTTTATCCTGGTTTGAGAAGAATCATGAAGATAATGGCATATGTCCGAACAGGCTAATCTGGAATCATCTGGATAGAAGGTGGGATATCTTCTTGCTCACAACACTTATGAGATTTATTCAACTTCCTGGTTATTCTCCACTGATTAGTGGTTCCAAATAAAGCTTCTTAGATCGTGGTTCATCCTGGTTTGATAAGAATCATGAAGATATTGCCATATGTCCGAACAGGCTAATCTGAAATCATCTGGATAGAAAGTGGGATATCTTCTTACTCACAACTCTATGAGATTTATTCAACTTCCTGGTTATTCTCCACTTATTAGTGGTTCCAAATAAAGCTTCTTAGATCGTTTTTCATCCTGGTTTGATAAGAATCATGAAGATATTGCCATATGTCCGAACATGCTAATCTGGAATCACCTGGATAGAAAGAGGGATATCTTCTTACTCACAACTCCTATGAGATTTATTCAACTTCCTGGTTATTCTCCACTGATTAGTGGTTCCCAATCAAGCTTCTTATATATTGGTTCATCCTGGTTTGATAAGAATTATGAAGATATTGCCATATGTCAGAACAGGCTAATCTGGAATCATCTGGATAGAAGGTGGGATATCTTCTTGCTCACAACACTTAGGAGATTTATTCAACTTCCTGGTTATTCTCCACTGATTAGTGGTTCCAAATAAAGCTTCTTATATCGTGGTTTATCCTGGTTTGAGAAGAATCATGAAGATAATGGCATATGTCCGAACAGGCTAATCTGGAATCATCTGGATAGAAGGTGGGATATCTTCTTGCTCACAACACTTATGAGATTTATTCAACTTCCTGGTTATTCTCCACTGATTAGTGGTTCCAAATAAAGCTTCTTAGATCGTGGATCATCTTAGTTTGATAAGAATCATGAAGATATTGCCATATTTCCGAACAGGCTAATCTGAAATCATCTGGATAGAAAGTGGGATATCTTCTTACTCACAACTCTATGAGATTTATTCAACTTCCTGGTTATTCTCCACTGATTAGTGGTTCCAAATAAAGCTTCTTAGATCGTGGTTCATCCTGGTTTGATAAGAATCATGAAGATAATGGCATATGTCCGAACAGGCTAATCTGGAATCATCTGGATAGAAGGTGGGATATCTTCTTGCTCACAACAATTATGAGATTTATTCAACTTCCTGGTTATTCTCCACTGATTAGTGGTTCCAAATAAACCTTCTTAGATCAGGGTTCATCCTGGTTTGATAAGAATCATGAAGATATTGCCATATGTCCGAAGAGGCTAATCTGGAATCATCTGGATAGAAAGTGGGATATCTTCTTATATATTGGTTCATCCTGGTTTGATAAGAATCATGAAGATATTTCCATATGTCCGAACAGGCTAATCTGGATTCATCTGGATAGAAAGTGGGATATCTTCTTAATCACAACTGAGATTTATACAACTTCCTGGTTATTCTCCACTGATTAGTGGTTCCAAATAAAGCTTCTTAGATCGTGTTTCATCCTGGTTTGATAAGAATCATGAAGATAATGGCATATGTCCGAACAGGCTAATCTGGAATCATCTGGATAGAAGGTGGGATATCTTCTTGCTCAAAACACTTAGGAGATTTATTCAACTTCCTGGTTATTCTCCACTGATTAGTGGTTCCAAATAAAGCTTCTTAGATCGTGGTTCATCCTGGTTTGATAAGAATCATGAAGATAATGGCATATGTCCGAACAGGCTAATCTGGAATCATCTGGATAGAAGGTAGGATATCTTCTTGCTCACAACACTTATGAGATTTATTCAACTTCCTTGTTATTCTCCACTGATTATTGGTTCCAAATAAAGCTTCTTAGATCGTGGTTCATCCTGGTTTGATAAGAATCATGAAGATATTGCCATATGTTCGAACATGCTAATCTGGAATCATCTGGATAGAAAGTGGGATATCTTCTTACTCACAACTCCTATGAGATTTATTCAACTTCCTGGTTATTCTACACTGATTAGTGGTTCCAAATAAAGCTTCTTAGATCGTGGTTCATCCTGGTTTGATAAGAATCATGAAGATAATGGCATATGTCCGAACATGCTAATCTGGAGTCATCTGGATAGAAGGTGGGATATCTTCTTGCTCACAACACTTATGAGATTTATTCAACTTCCTGGTTATTCTCCACTGATTAGTGGTTCCAAATAAAGCTTCTTAGATCGTGGTTCATCCTGGTTTGATAAGAATCATGAAGATATTACCATTTGTACGAACAGGCTAATCTGGAATCATCTGGATAGAAAGTGGGATATCTTCTTACTCACAACTCCTATGAGATTTATTCAACTTCCTGGTTATTCTCCACTGATTAGTGGTTCCAAATAAAGCTTCTTAGATCGTGGTTCATCCTGGTTTGATAAGAATTATGAAGATAATGGCATATGTCCGAACAGGCTAATCTAGAATCATCCGGATAGAAGGTGGGATATCTTCTTGCTCACAACACTTATGAGATTTATTCAACTTCCTGGTTATTCTCCACTGATTAGTGGTTCCAAATAAAGCTTCTTAGATCGTTGTTCATCCTGGTTTGATAAGAATCATGAAGATAATGGCATATGTCCGAACAGGCTAATCTGGAATCATCTGGATAGAAGGTCGGATATCTTCTTGCTCACAACACTTAGGAGATTTATTCAACTTCCTGCTTATTCTCCACTGATTAGTGGTTCCAAATAAAGCTTCTTAGATTGTGGTTCATCCTGGTTTGATAAGAATCATGAAGATAATGGAATATGTCCGAACAGGCTAATCTGGAATCATCTGGATAGAAGGTGGGATATCTTCTTGCTCACAACACTTATGAGATTTATTCAACTTCCTGGTTATTATCCACTGATTAGTGGTTCCAAATAAAGCTTCTTAGATCGTTGTTCATCCTGGTTTGATAAGAATCATGAAGATATTGCCATATGTTCGAACATGCTAATCTGGAATCATCTGGATAGAAAGTGGGATATCTTCTTACTCACAACTCCTATGAGATTTATTCAACTTCCTGGTTATTCTACACTGATTAGTGGTTCCAAATAAAGCTTCTTAGATCGTGGTTCATCCTGGTTTGATAAGAATCATGAAGATAATGGCATATGTCCGAACATGCTAATCTGGAGTCATCTGGATAGAAGGTGGGATATCTTCTTGCTCACAACACTTATGAGATTTATTCAACTTCCTAGTTATTCTCCACTGATTAGTGGTTCCATATAAAGCTTCTTAGATCGTGGTTCATCCTGGTTTGATAAGAATCATGAAGATATTACCATTTGTACGAACAGGCTAATCTGGAATCATCTGGATAGAAAGTGGGATATCTTCTTACTCACAACTCCTATGAGATTTATTCAACTTCCTGGTTATTCTCCACTGATTAGTGGTTCCAAATAAAGCTTCTTAGATCGTGGTTCATCCTGGTTTGATAAGAATCATGAAGATAATGGCATATGTCCGAACAGGCTAATCTAGAATCATCCGGATAGAAGGTGGGATATCTTCTTGCTCACAACACTTATGAGATTTATTCAACTTCCTGGTTATTCTCCACTGATTAGTGGTTCCAAATAAAGCTTCTTAGATCGTTTTTCATCCTGGTTTGATAAGAATCATGAAGATAATGGCATATGTCCGAACAGGCTAATCTGGAATCATCTGGATAGAAGGTCGGATATCTTCTTGCTCACAACACTTAGGAGATTTATTCAACTTCCTGCTTATTCTCCACTGATTAGTGGTTCCAAATAAAGCTTCTTAGATTGTGGTTCATCCTGGTTTGATAAGAATCATGAAGATAATGGCATATGTCCGAACAGGCTAATCTGGAATCATCTGGATAGAAGGTGGGATATCTTCTTGCTCACAACACTTATGAGATTTATTCAACTTCCTGGTTATTATCCACTGATTAGTGGTTCCAAATAAAGCTTCTTAGATCGTGGTTCATCCTGGTTTGATAAGAATCATGAAGATATTGCCATATGTTCGAACATGCTAATCTGGAATCATCTGGATAGAAAGTGGGATATCTTCTTACTCACAACTCCTATGAGATTTATTCAACTTCCTGGTTATTCTACACTGATTAGTGGTTCCAAATAAAGCTTCTTAGATCGTGGTTCATCCTGGTTTGATAAGAATCATGAAGATAATGGCATATGTCCGGACATGCTAATCTGGAGTCATCTGGATAGAAGGTGGGATATCTTCTTGCTCACAACACTTATGAGATTTATTCAACTTCCTGGTTATTCTCCACTGATTAGTGGTTCCAAATAAAGCTTCTTAGATCGTGGTTCATCCTGGTTTGATAAGAATCATGAAGATATTACCATTTGTACGAACAGGCTAATCTGGAATCATCTGGATAGAAAGTGGGATATCTTCTTACTCACAACTCCTATGAGATTTATTCAACTTCCTGGTTATTCTCCACTGATTAGTGGTTCCAAATAAAGCTTCTTAGATCATGGTTCATCCTAGTTTGATAAGATTCATGAAGATAATGGCATATGTCCGAACAGGCTAATCTGGAATCATCTGGATAGAAGGTGGGATATCTTCTTGCTCACAACACTTATGAGATTTATTCAACTTCCTGGTTATTCTGCACTGATTAGTGGTTCCAAATAAAGTTTTTTAGATCGTGGTTCATCCTGGTTTGATAAGAATCATGAAGATATTGCCATATGTCCGAACAGGCTAATCTGGAATAATCTGGATAGAAAGTGGGATATCTTCTTACTCACAACTCCTATGAGATTTATTCAACTTCCTGGTTATTCTCCACTGATTAGTGGTTCCAAATAAAGCTTCTTAGATCGGGGTTCATCCTGGTTTGATAAGAATCATGAAGATATTGCCATATGTCCGAACAGGTTAATCATGAATCATCTGGATAGAAAGTGGGATATCTTCTTACTCACAACTCCTATGAGATTTATTCAACTTCCTGGTTATTCTCCACTGATTAGTGGTTCCAAATAAAGCTTCTTAGATCATGGTTCATCCTGGTTTGATAAGATTCATGAAGATAATGGCATATGTCCGAACAGGCTAATCTGGAATCATCTGGATAGAAGGTGGGATATCTTCTTGCTCACAACACTTATGAGATTTATTCAACTTCCTGGTTATTCTCCACTGATTAGTGGTTCCAAATAAAGCTTCTTAGATCGTGGTTCATCCTGGTTTGATAAGAATCATGAAGATATTGCCATATGTCCGAACAGGCTAATCTGGAATCATCTGGATAGAAAGTGGGATATCTTCTTACTCACAACTCCTATGAGATTTATTCAACTTCCTGGTTATTCTACACTGATTAGTGGTTCCAAATAAAGCTTCTTAGATCGTGGTTCATCCTGGTTTGATAAGAATCATGAAGATAATGGCATATGTCCGGACATGCTAATCTGGAGTCATCTGGATAGAAGGTGGGATATCTTCTTGCTCACAACACTTATGAGATTTATTCAACTTCCTGGTTATTCTCCACTGATTAGTGGTTCCAAATAAAGCTTCTTAGATCGTGGTTCATCCTGGTTTGATAAGAATCATGAAGATATTACCATTTGTACGAACAGGCTAATCTGGAATCATCTGGATAGAAAGTGGGATATCTTCTTACTCACAACTCCTATGAGATTTATTCAACTTCCTGGTTATTCTCCACTGATTAGTGGTTCCAAATAAAGCTTCTTAGATCATGGTTCATCCTAGTTTGATAAGATTCATGAAGATAATGGCATATGTCCGAACAGGCTAATCTGGAATCATCTGGATAGAAGGTGGGATATCTTCTTGCTCACAACACTTATGAGATTTATTCAACTTCCTGGTTATTCTGCACTGATTAGTGGTTCCAAATAAAGTTTTTTAGATCGTGGTTCATCCTGGTTTGATAAGAATCATGAAGATATTGCCATATGTCCGAACAGGCTAATCTGGAATAATCTGGATAGAAAGTGGGATATCTTCTTACTCACAACTCCTATGAGATTTATTCAACTTCCTGGTTATTCTCCACTGATTAGTGGTTCCAAATAAAGCTTCTTAGATCGGGGTTCATCCTGGTTTGATAAGAATCATGAAGATATTGCCATATGTCCGAACAGGTTAATCATGAATCATCTGGATAGAAAGTGGGATATCTTCTTACTCACAACTCCTATGAGATTTATTCAACTTCCTGGTTATTCTCCACTGATTAGTGGTTCCAAATAAAGCTTCTTAGATCATGGTTCATCCTGGTTTGATAAGATTCATGAAGATAATGGCATATGTCCGAACAGGCTAATCTGGAATCATCTGGATAGAAGGTGGGATATCTTCTTGCTCACAACACTTATGAGATTTATTCAACTTCCTGGTTATTCTCCACTGATTAGTGGTTCCAAATAAAGCTTCTTAGATCGTGGTTCATCCTGGTTTGATAAGAATCATGAAGATATTGCCATATGTCCGAACAGGCTAATCTGGAATCATCTGGATAGAAAGTGGGATATCTTCTTACTCACAACTCCTATGAGATTTATTCAACTTCCTGGTTATTCTCCACTGATTAGTGGTTCCAAATAAAGCTTCTTAGATCGTGGTTCATCCTGGTTTTATAAGAGTCATGAAGATAATGGCATATGTCCGAACAGGCTAATCTGGAATCATCTGGATAGAAGGTGAGATATCTTCTTGCTCACAACACTTATGAGATTTATTAAACTTCCTGGTTATTCTCCACTGATTAGTGGTTCCAAATAAAGCTTCTGAGATCGTGGTTCATCCTGGTTTGATAAGAATCATGAAGATATTGCCATATGTCCGAACAGGCTAATTGATATCTTGCATATTTGCATTGTTTTAGCTATTCATTCATAAGCATTTGCATCATATAGATTAGGATTTAGACATGTTTAGGTTGCATTTGGCATACATATGTCTCTATCAGGTATTGGAACACCACATGGAGTTCTTGGAGACATTTGGAAGCAATGTGATAAGAAAGGAGGTGAAAGATGAGCACGGATGGAGGCCTTAGAGAAATCTTCTGTTGCTAAGATTTTGTGGAGACACAGGAAATTGAGTTAGCTTTCTAATGGAAGTGGTTTCAAGTCATTTGGAGATGTAATGAAGGAGTTATGATCAATTTACTAAAGGCTTATCCATCCTGGTCGAAAACCGCAGAGTGACCTTCCGGAGCGACCCCCCAAGGTCGCTCCCAACCAGAGCGACCAACCAGAGCGACCCACCTAAGTAGCTCGCGTTTTCATCGCCCGGAGACACAAAAATGGAGGCTGGAGCGACCTCTCAGAGCGACCCCCCAAGGTCGCTCCAGCCCCTTTTGCTACACGATTTTATGATTTTTCAAGGACCTTTTTGCAATTTCTTATGCACGTTTTTACTCTGAAAAACCTAATGTTTAAGTATGTTGTAGCCACCTTTTGGCAGATAATCTTTTATCTATTGAAGAACACAAAACTCTCTCAAGAAAAGTTCTCTTTTGGCTTTGATTGTTCTTCTGTTCTTGTGATTTTCTTTCTACATCTCTATATGATTCATCTGAAATCCACCATGGGTTTAAGAGGAATCATGGAGATTAGTGAGTAATCACCTTTTGGATTCATGGGTTAGGGTGATTAAGGGTGATTAGGCTAGTTCTAGGATGTTTTAGGTGTAGATCATACTTGTTCCTTGCTAGTAGAGTGATCTTAATGCATCATTTGAGTAGGCCACTCAAAGGGTGATCTCTAGGCATTTCCCACCCAAAAGGTGTTTGATGAAATGCCTGAGTCAACTCTCCTAGGCTCTTAGTGTACTTTGCCAAAGAGATTTGTTGTTAAAGATGCTAAGATAGCTAATAGACTTGTTAGTAATGATTGCTTGCATGTTATTCAACCAAAGACATTTGATGTTTGAGACATGTTAGCAAATGAGCATTCATCTAGACATAGAGCTTGCTTAGAATTGTGTCTAGGCTTAAGATTAATAGTTTGATTTGATTCATTTGTCATCCTTAGTTCGAAACTTGATCACCCAAGGTCTGAAATCCCTATTCCCATGAATTCTCCTTTCCAATAACTTAAAAGTATCATTTCTGTTACTTGCATTCTAGTTTTAGTTTAAAAACCATCCAATTCACTGATTGCACTTAGATTAGGCAAATACTTGCATTCTCTCTGCATTTGAATCCCTCAGAACTGGTTCGACAACTTACTTCCACTATACTATCATTTGACTTAGGAGCCTCAAAACTCCTAACATCAAATTGGCGCCGTTGCCAAATTCTGAGTTTGATTTGAACATTGAGATTTAGTCATTTGCTTGAGACTAAGTCATTTTTATTTTTGTAAGTTACTGATTCTCTTCTTCACTCTTTGTGATTTTTAGGTGTATGAACTTGAGGAGCAAGGGTACATCAAACCTTGTTCCAAGAGCCGCAGACATCAGAGCTTTAGAGAGAGAGTGTGCTAGAAAAAGAAGAGAAGAAGAGCAACAAGCTTTACTGCAGACACAGGAAGCTGAGATGGCTGATCCACAAAATCCTCTGAACCCCAATGGAGTAAACAATGCTCCACAAGGGCCCCAACAGCGACCAGCTCGCCCCATTGGCACTTATGACTGCCCCAACACCCATGGTCCTAGACTTGGAATCCGAGCACCAGCTGTGGCTGCTAACAACTTTGAGATCAAGTCAGGACTGCTAAACTGCATAGAGAACAACAAGTATCATGGTCTGGCTGTGGAGGACCCATTTGATCACTTGGATAAGTTTGACAGCTACTGTGGCATGTCAAAGACTAATGGTGTATCAGAGGATGTCTTAAAGCTCAAGCTATTCCCTTTCTCTTTGGGGGATAAGGCACGTCAATGGGAGAAGTCTCTACCAAGTGACTCCATCACCACTTGGGAAGACTGCAAAAGGGCATTCTTGGAGAAGTTCTTCTCTACCTCAAGAACTGCTAAGTTGAGGAATGAGATCTCCAGCTTCCAACAGAAGAACTTGGAAGAATTCAGTGAAGCTTGGGAGAGATTCAATGGTTACCAAGCTCAGTGCCCACACCATGGATTCTCTAAGGAGAGCTTGCTGAGCACATTCTACAGAGGTGCTCTTCCTAAGTACAGAGCCAGACTGGATACAGCTAGCAATGGGTTCTTTTTGGGGAGAACTGAGGAAGAGGCAGAGGCTCTAGTTGACAACATGGTTAAGAGTGATGCAGTCTACAGTTGAGACCATGACAGAAGCAGCAGAGGTGATGACAATCAAACAAGGAATGAGATAAAGGCTCTTCAGGAGAAGATTGACAAACTCATTGCTGATAAGGCCACACAAGCGCAGGTGAATTTTGTTGGCAACCCAAGCCAGGAGATACCTCCTACTGTCAATGAGGTTGAGGGTTTGGAAGGGCAAGAAGAATTGTGTTTCATCAACAGTAATGGTAGCTGGTACAAGAAGGAACCTAACTTTCAGTACAACAACTACCAACAGAAGCCCTATTCAAACAACCAGCAGAGTGGTTATCAGCCTCGAAACAACCAGCAGAGCAACTATCAGCCTCAGCAAAACTCCTCTCCTAGCTCCTCTGCCCCTCAACAGAGCAGCACTGATGCCTTACTGAAGCAGATCTTGGAGTCTCAGACTAGAAGTGAGAAGCATGTGGGCTATGAGCTGAAGAACCTTCACTCCAAGATTGATGGGAGCTACAATGAGCTCAACAACAAATTCTCCCACCTTGCTTCTTCTGTCAAGAATTTGGAGAATCAGTTTGCTTCCATGAGCTCCCACCAGAACCGCCAGCAAGGATCTCTACCTGGAAAGTCAGATCAAAACCCCAAGGAAGCAAAAGCTGTCACACTTAGGAGTGGTAAGCAGTTGACTCCTGTAACCCTCACCAAGGATGCTGAGAAACAAGGTGAGGAGGTGGCCATTAACCTAGATGATGAAGTGGTCATTGTTGATGAGAAGACAGATGCTGAGATCTTGGAGAAGATTGTGCAAGCCAAGGGTAAAGGAAAGGTTGGAGAAGAGAAGAAAACAACAAAAGATGGTGAATCTGCTGCTCCAGCAAGTGAGAGCTCTCCTGTCCCCCCTCCCTATGAACCAAAACTTCCATTCCCTGGTAGATTCAAGAAGCAGCTGCTACAGAAGTACAAGGCTTTGTTTGAGAAGCAGATGAGTGAGGCTCAGGTTACAATGCCCATCATTGATGCTTTCATGCTGATTCCTCAATACAGCAAACTCCTGAAAGATGTTGTAGCTGCTAAGAAGAAGGAGATGGAGGACATGATGGTTCTGAGTCATGAGTGCAATACCATCATTCAGAGGCTAGAAATCCAGAGAAGCTAGAGGATCCAGGATGCTTCACACTCCCTTGTGCTCTTGGACCTATGGTATTTGAGAAATGTCTCTGCGATTTGGGAGCTAGTGTCAGCTTGATGCCTTTGTCTGTGGCAAAGAAGCTTGGCTTCACTCAATACAAGAAGTGTAGGCTCTCTCTGGTGTTGGCTGATCGATCAGTGAAGTATCCTGTGGGCATTCTAGAGAACCTCCCTGTGAAGATTGGAAGGTATGAGATACCTACAGATTTTGTTGTGCTTGAAATGGGTGAGGAGGCTCAAGACCCATTGATTCTTGGAAGGCCATTCTTAGCTACAGCAGGAGCTATTGTGAATGTGAAGGAAGGGAAGATTGACCTCCATTTGGGCAAGGAGAACATCCTCCACTTTGACATCAAGGAGAAGATGAGGAACCCCACTGTATTTGGACAAGCCTTCACCATTGAAGAGATGAATCCTCCTCCTGCTGATGATCACTTTGATGAGCTACCACCTGAGGAAGATGGGGTGTCAACTCCACTCTCTGCACCTAGTCCCGCCTGATCCAAAGGAGGCAAAGTCAAGCTAGAGACTTAAAACAAGCTCACTTGGGAGGAAGTCCCATGAGTATCCTTGTATATATTGCATTACTATTTGCATTATCATTTTATTGCATAAAACAATGGGAGAGTGAAGTTGTGTGCAGGCATTGAGCAGAAAGTCGGACACCAGAGCGATCTCATCGCAGCGACACCTCTAGGTCGCTCCACCTGGGAGCGACATGTCCAGAGCGAGATGCCGAGGTCGCTCGCGTCACACGCGAGTGGAAACACAGAAACTGACCGTGGAGCGAGGTTTTCGCAGCGACGTCACGAGGTCGCTCCAGCTGGGAGCGACCTGCCGCAGCGACCCATCCACCTCGCTCCCGTCTCAGGTAACTGGAAACTTCCCTTCTCCCATCTTTTCTTTGTATTTCACATTTCCATTGGGTACCTCACTCACACAGAGACTGTGTGATTTAAGTGTGGGGGAGGTACCAAGTATTTGATCATGTTTGTTTCCATGATTTTGAGTCTCATGCATTGCATATTACATTCTTATTTGCATTAAAAAATCCAAAAAAATAAAAAAAATTGAAAAACACAAAAAGAATCATTTAGTTGCTTCATTTGCATTTTTAGGATTGAGTCTAGAAGCATATAAGTTGCATTCATGCATTAGGGGGATTTCAACCTTGGAAAGAGCTCATGCTAAGTACTGAATTTGTTGACCTTTGTAATCATGACAAGTAGCTTGAGCACCCTTTAGAAAGCTTGTAAACTCCGCGCCTTGAATGCTCCTCTTGAAACTCATTTGATTGTTGATACTCTCTCTTTGAAGCAAGCTCCTGTTTTAATGTCTCTTGCATATGGTCCCTTGTGTACTAAGTCATGGATATACACACTTGAGTTGTCCCATCTGTTTTACCAATCTTTTTGACAAACTCAAGTGGTACTCCACTCCCAAAACCCATACCTCATTTTTAAACCATCATTATTTGTTGAGTGAGGCCTCTTTGGAAAGCTTTACATGTGCATAATGTTGAGAGTATTGGGAACGACAATGCTTAGTCTCCATTCTTGCTAGATTAGTCACTCTATTGTCTAGCTATAGGAAGGGGGTGAGTGTTGTGATTGTGATTTGGGAATATGAAAGGTTTGACTCTTTGTGCTTAAATGATTAGTCTTTATGGGATAAGTTGAGAAGTATCTAGCTCTTATTGTGTAAAGTCTTGGCCCCCAAATAAAAAAAAAAGAAGAAAAAAAAAAGAAAAAAAAAGAGAAAAGAAAAAAAAAGGAACAAAAAGGGGGCTAGCAAAATTGTTAGGAGCTGAGATTTGTTTTAAAAATGTGAAAAATCCCTTATTGATTTCAAAAAGAAAGAGTCTGATGTGAAGAATGTTCTTGGGATCTTTTGGTGAGAGATGTGAGTTGGGTTTGACATTGAGGATTAATTAAATATCTTGTATGTTTGGGAAAGGGTAGAACAATGGATATTGAGCATTGTATGCATGAGTTGATCCCTTTCTTAGATATATTATGTGTAATGTCAAAGCTACTTTGTTTTGAGAGTAAACCACATTCAAAGATCATTTTGAACCTCTGATTTCACTTGCATTAAAGCCTTTGTCTTACCAAACCAAATGACTTGGACCAGTTGACCATTTGTGAGATGTCTATTGAGTTTGCTTCCTGAATGTTAGAGAGATGGTGGATTTGTGGTTTGTGGATGCATGATTAATGAGTGTAGAGATCAAAGGAGCTGGGATAGGCTTAGAGAAGTTAGAGATGGATAAAATCTTTGCTCTTGATATGTGGTATGATTATGCAAGGTTGTTAGGTTGAGAACTAAGAAGAGTTTCTTTTGGTTATGAGTTCCCATCTTCAAACTTTTTCTCCTTGGTTCTTGAAAGTTTACTTGTGGACAAGTAAAGGACTAGTGTGGGGGAGTTGATATCTTGCATATTTGCATTGTTTTAGCTATTCATTCATAAGCATTTGCATCATATAGATTAGGATTTAGACATGTTTAGGTTGCATTTGGCATACATATGTCTCTATCAGGTATTGGAACACCACATGGAGTTCTTGGAGACATTTGGAAGCAATGTGATAAGAAAGGAGGTGAAAGATGAGCACGGATGGAGGCCTTAGAGAAATCTTCTGTTGCTAAGATTTTGTGGAGACACAGGAAATTGAGTTAGCTTTCTAATGGAAGTGGTTTCAAGTCATTTGGAGATGTAATGAAGGAGTTATGATCAATTTACTAAAGGCATATCCATCCTGGTCGAAAACCGCAGAGTGACCTTCCGGAGCGACCCCCCAAGGTCGCTCCCAACCAGAGCGACCAACCAGAGCGACCCACCTAAGTAGCTCGCGTTTTCATCGCCCGGAGACACAAAAATGGAGGCTGGAGCGACCTCTCAGAGCGACCCCCCAAGGTCGCTCCAGCCCCTTTTGCTACACGATTTTATGATTTTTCAAGGACCTTTTTGCAATTTCTTATGCACGTTTTTACTCTGAAAAACCTAATGTTTAAGTATGTTGTAGCCACCTTTTGGCAGATAATCTTTTATCTATTGAAGAACACAAAACTCTCTCAAGAAAAGTTCTCTTTTGGCTTTGATTGTTCTTGTGTTCTTGTGATTTTCTTTCTACATCTCTATATGATTCATCTGAAATCCACCATGGGTTTAAGAGGAATCATGGAGATTAGTGAGTAATCACCTTTTGGATTCATGGGTTAGGGTGATTAAGGGTGATTAGGCTAGTTCTAGGATGTTTTAGGTGTAGATCATACTTGTTCCTTGCTAGTAGAGTGATCTTAATGCATCATTTGAGTAGGCCACTCAAAGGGTGATCTCTAGGCATTTCCCACCCAAAAGGTGTTTGATGAAATGCCTGAGTCAACTCTCCTAGGCTCTTAGTGTACTTTGCCAAAGAGATTTGTTGTTAAAGATGCTAAGATAGCTAATAGACTTGTTAGTAATGATTGCTTGCATGTTATTCAACCAAAGACATTTGATGTTTGAGACATGTTAGCAAATGAGCATTCATCTAGACATAGAGCTTGCTTAGAATTGTGTCTAGGCTTAAGATTAATAGTTTGATTTGATTCATTTGTCATCCTTAGTTCGAAACTTGATCACCCAAGGTCTGAAATCCCTATTCCCATGAATTCTCCTTTCCAATAACTTAAAAGTATCATTTCTGTTACTTGCATTCTAGTTTTAGTTTAAAAACCATCCAATTCACTGATTGCACTTAGATTAGGCAAATACTTGCATTCTCTCTGCATTTGAATCCCTCAGAACTGGTTCGACAACTTACTTCCACTATACTATCATTTGACTTAGGAGCCTCAAAACTCCTAACATCACTAATCTGGAATCATCTAGATAGAAAGTGGGATATCTTCTTACTCACAACTCCTATGAGATTTATTCAACTTCCTGGTTATTCTCCACTGATTAGTGGTTCCCAATCAAGCTTCTTATATATTGGTTCATCCTGATTTGATAAGAATCATGAAGATATTGCCATATGTCCGAACAGGCTAATCTGGAATCATGTGGATAGAAAGTGGGATATCTTCTTAATCACAACTCCTATGAGATTTATTCAACTTCCTGGTTATTCTCCACTGATTAGTGGTTCCAAATAAAGCTTCTTAGATCGTGGTTCATCCTGGTTTGATAAGAATCATGAAGATAATGGCATATGTCCGAACAGGCTAATCTAGAATCATCTGGATAGAAGGTGGGATATCTTCTTACTCACAACTCCTATGAGATTTATTCAACTTCCTGGTTATTCTACACTGATTAGTGGTTCCAAATAAAGCTTCTTAGATCGTGGTTCATCCTGGTTTGATAAGAATCATGAAGATAATGGCATATGTCCGAACATGCTAATCTGGAGTCATCTGGATAGAAGGTGGGATATCTTCTTGCTCACAACACTTATGAGATTTATTCAACTTCCTGGTTATTCTCCACTGATTAGTGGTTCCAAATAAAGCTTCTTAGATCGTGGTTCATCCTGGTTTGATAAGAATCATGAAGATATTACCAATTGTACGAACAGGCTAATCTGGAATCATCTGGATAGAAAGTGGGATATCTTCTTACTCACAACTCCTATGAGATTTATTCAACTTCCTGGTTATTCTCCACTGATTAGTGGTTCCAAATAAAGCTTCTTAGATCATGGTTCATCCTAGTTTGATAAGATTCATGAAGATAATGGCATATGTCCGAACAGGCTAATCTGGAATCATCTGGATAGAAGGTGGGATATCTTCTTGCTCACAACACTTATGAGATTTATTCAACTTCCTGGTTATTCTCCACTGATTAGTGGTTCCAAATAAAGCTTCTTAGATCGTGGTTCATCCTGGTTTGATAAGAATCATGAAGATATTGCCATTTGTACGAACAGGCTAATCTGGAATCATCTGGATAGAAAGTGGGATATCTTCTTACTCACAACTCCTATGAGATTTATTCAACTTCCTGGTTATTCTCCACTGATTAGTGGTTCCAAATAAAGCTTCTTAGATCGTGGTTCATCCTGGTTTGATAAGAATCATGAAGATAATGGCATATGTCCGAACAGGCTAATCTAGAATCATCCAGATAGAAGGTGGGATATCTTCTTGCTCACAACTCCTATGAGATTTATTCAACTTCCTGGTTATTCTACACTGATTAGTGGTTCCAAATAAAGCTTCTTAGATCGTGGTTCATCCTGGTTTGATAAGAATCATGAAGATAATGGCATATGTCCGAACATGCTAATCTGGAGTCATCTGGATAGAAGGTGGGATATCTTCTTGCTCACAACACTTATGAGATTTATTCAACTTCCTGGTTATTCTCCACTGATTAGTGGTTCCAAATAAAGCTTCTTAGATCGTTGTTCATCCTGGTTTGATAAGAATCATGAAGATAATGGCATATGTCCGAACATGCTAATCTGGAATCATCTGGATAGAAGGTGGGATATCTTCTTGCTCACAACACTTATGAGATTTATTCAACTTCCTGGTTATTATCCACTGATTAGTGGTTCCAAATAAAGCTTCTTAGATCGTGGTTCATCCTGGTTTGATAAGAATCATGAAGATATTGCCATATGTTCGAACAGGCTAATCTGGAATCATCTGGATAGAAAGTGGGATATCTTCTCACTCACAACTCCTATGTGAATTATTCAACTTCCTGGTTATTCTCCACTGATTTTGGTTCCAAATAAAGGTTCTTAGATCATGGTTCATCCTGGTTTGATAAGAATCATGAAGATATTGCCATATGTCCGAACAGGCTAATCTGGAATCATCTGGATAGAAGGTGGGATATCTTCTTGTTCACAACACTTATGAGATTTATTCAACTTCCTGGTTATTATCCACTGATTAGTGGTTCCAAATAAAGCTTCTTAGATCGTGGTTCATCCTGGTTTGATAAGAATCATGAAGATATTGCCATATGTCCGAACAGGCTAATCTGGAATCATCTGGATAGAAAGTGGGATATCTTCTTACTCACAACTCCTATGAGATTTATTCAACTTCCTGGTTATTCTACACTGATTAGTGGTTCCAAATAAAGCTTCTTAGATCGTGGTTCATCCTGGTTTGATAAGAATCATGAAGATAATGGCATATGTCCGAACATGCTAATCTGGAGTCATCTGGATAGAAGGTGGGATATCTTCTTGCTCACAACACTTATGAGATTTATTCAACTTCCTGGTTATTCTCCACTGATTAGTGGTTCCAAATAAAGCTTCTTAGATCGTGGTTCATCCTGGTTTGATAAGAATCATGAAGATATTACCAATTGTACGAACAGGCTAATCTGGAATCATCTGGATAGAAAGTGGGATATCTTCTTACTCACAACTCCTATGAGATTTATTCAACTTCCTGGTTATTCTCCACTGATTAGTGGTTCCAAATAAAGCTTCTTAGATCATGGTTCATCCTAGTTTGATAAGATTCATGAAGATAATGGCATATGTCCGAACAGGCTAATCTGGAATCATCTGGATAGAAGGTGGGATATCTTCTTGCTCACAACACTTATGAGATTTATTCAACTTCCTGGTTATTCTCCACTGATTAGTGGTTCCAAATAAAGCTTCTTAGATCGTGGTTCATCCTGGTTTGATAAGAATCATGAAGATATTGCCATTTGTACGAACAGGCTAATCTGGAATCATCTGGATAGAAAGTGGGATATCTTCTTACTCACAACTCCTATGAGATTTATTCAACTTCCTGGTTATTCTCCACTGATTAGTGGTTCCAAATAAAGCTTCTTAGATCGTGGTTCATCCTGGTTTGATAAGAATCATGAAGATAATGGCATATGTTCGAACAGGCTAATCTGGAATCATCCAGATAGAAGGTGGGATATCTTCTTGCTCACAACACTTATGAGATTTATTCAACTTCCTGGTTATTCTCCACTGATTAGTGGTTCCAAATAAAGCTTCTTAGATCGTTGTTCATCCTGGTTTGATAAGAATCATGAAGATAATGGCATATGTCCGAAAAGGCTAATCTGGAATCATCTGGATAGAAGGTCGGATATCTTCTTGCTCACAACACTTAGGAGATTTATTCAACTTCTTGCTTATTCTCCACTGATTAGTGGTTCCAAAAAAAGCTTCTTAGATTGTGGTTCATCCTGGTTTGATAAGAATCATGAAGATAATGGCATATGTCCGAACAGGCTAATCTGGAATCATCTGGATAGAAGGTGGGATATCTTCTTGCTCACAACACTTATGAGATTTATTCAACTTCCTGGTTATTATCCACTGATTAGTGGTTCCAAATAAAGCTTCTTAGATCGTGGTTCATCCTGGTTTGATAAGAATCATGAAGATATTGCCATATGTTCGAACATGCTAATCTGGAATCATCTGGATAGAAAGTGGGATATCTTCTTACTCACAACTCCTATGAGATTTATTCAATTTCCTGGTTATTCTACACTGATTAGTGGTTCCAAATAAAGCTTCTTAGATCGTGGTTCATCCTGGTTTGATAAGAATCATGAAGATAATGGCATATGTCCGAACATGCTAATCTGGAGTCATCTGGATAGAAGGTGGGATATCTTCTTGCTCACAACACTTATGAGATTTATTCAACTTCCTGGTTATTCTCCACTTATTAGTGGTTCCAAATAAAGCTTCTTAGATCGTGGTTCATCCTGGTTTGATAAGAATCATGAAGATATTACCATTTGTACGAACAGGCTAATCTGGAATCATCTGGATAGAAAGTGGGATATCTTCTTACTCACAACTCCTATGAGATTTATTCAACTTCCTGGTTATTCTCCACTGATTAGTGGTTCCAAATAAAGCTTCTTAGATCGTGGTTCATCCTGGTTTGATAAGAATCATGAAGATAATGGCATATGTCCGAACAGGCTAATCTAGAATCATCCGGATAGAAGGTGGGATATCTTCTTGCTCACAACACTTATGAGATTTATTCAACTTCCTGGTTATTCTCCACTGATTAGTGGTTCCAAATAAAGCTTCTTAGATCGTTGTTCATCCTGGTTTGATAAGAATCATGAAGATAATGGCATATGTCCGAACAGGCTAATCTGGAATCATCTGGATAGAAGGTCGGATATCTTCTTGCTCACAACACTTAGGAGATTTATTCAACTTCCTGCTTATTCTCCACTGATTAGTGGTTCCAAAAAAAGCTTCTTAGATTGTGGTTCATCCTGGTTTGATAAGAATCATGAAGATAATGGCATATGTCCGAACAGGCTAATCTGGAATCATCTGGATAGAAGGTGGGATATCTTCTTGCTCACAACACTTATGAGATTTATTCAACTTCCTGGTTATTATCCACTGATTAGTGGTTCCAAATAAAGCTTCTTAGATCGTGGTTCATCCTGGTTTGATAAGAATCATGAAGATATTGCCATATGTTCGAACATGCTAATCTGGAATCATCTGGATAGAAAGTGGGATATCTTCTTACTCACAACTCCTATGAGATTTATTCAACTTCCTGGTTATTCTACACTGATTAGTGGTTCCAAATAAAGCTTCTTAGATCGTGGTTCATCCTGGTTTGATAAGAATCATGAAGATAATGGCATATGTCCGAACATGCTAATCTGGAGTCATCTGGATAGAAGGTGGGATATCTTCTTGCTCACAACACTTATGAGATTTATTCAACTTCCTGGTTATTCTCCACTTATTAGTGGTTCCAAATAAAGCTTCTTAGATCGTGGTTCATCCTGGTTTGATAAGAATCATGAAGATATTACCATTTGTACGAACAGGCTAATCTGGAATCATCTGGATAGAAAGTGGGATATCTTCTTACTCACAACTCCTATGAGATTTATTCAACTTCCTGGTTATTCTCCACTGATTAGTGGTTCCAAATAAAGCTTCTTAGATCGTGGTTCATCCTGGTTTGATAAGAATCATGAAGATAATGGCATATGTCCGAACAGGCTAATCTAGAATCATCCGGATAGAAGGTGGGATATCTTCTTGCTCACAACACTTATGAGATTTATTCAACTTCCTGGTTATTCTCCACTGATTAGTGGTTCCAAATAAAGCTTCTTAGATCGTTGTTCATCCTGGTTTGATAAGAATCATGAAGATAATGGCATATGTCCGAACAGGCTAATCTGGAATCATCTGGATAGAAGGTCGGATATCTTCTTGCTCACAACACTTAGGAGATTTATTCAACTTCCTGCTTATTCTCCACTGATTAGTGGTTCCAAAAAAAGCTTCTTAGATTGTGGTTCATCCTGGTTTGATAAGAATCATGAAGATAATGGCATATGTCCGAACAGGCTAATCTGGAATCATCTGGATAGAAGGTGGGATATCTTCTTGCTCACAACACTTATGAGATTTATTCAACTTCCTGGTTATTATCCACTGATTAGTGGTTCCAAATAAAGCTTCTTAGATCGTGGTTCATCCTGGTTTGATAAGAATCATGAAGATATTGCCATATGTTCGAACATGCTAATCTGGAATCATCTGGATAGAAAGTGGGATATCTTCTTACTCACAACTCCTATGAGATTTATTCAATTTCCTGGTTATTCTACACTGATTAGTGGTTCCAAATAAAGCTTCTTAGATCGTGGTTCATCCTGGTTTGATAAGAATCATGAAGATAATGGCATATGTCCGAACATGCTAATCTGGAGTCATCTGGATAGAAGGTGGGATATCTTCTTGCTCACAACACTTATGAGATTTATTCAACTTCCTGGTTATTCTCCACTTATTAGTGGTTCCAAATAAAGCTTCTTAGATCGTGGTTCATCCTGGTTTGATAAGAATCATGAAGATATTACCATTTGTACGAACAGGCTAATCTGGAATCATCTGGATAGAAAGTGGGATATCTTCTTACTCACAACTCCTATGAGATTTATTCAACTTCCTGGTTATTCTCCACTGATTAGTGGTTCCAAATAAAGCTTCTTAGATCGTGGTTCATCCTGGCTTGATAAGAATCATGAAGATAATGGCATATGTCCGAACAGGCTAATCTAGAATCATCCGGATAGAAGGTGGGATATCTTCTTGCTCACAACACTTATGAGATTTATTCAACTTCCTGGTTATTCTCCACTGATTAGTGGTTCCAAATAAAGCTTCTTAGATCGTTGTTCATCCTGGTTTGATAAGAATCATGAAGATAATGGCATATGTCCGAACAGGCTAATCTGGAATCATCTGGATAGAAGGTCGGATATCTTCTTGCTCACAACACTTAGGAGATTTATTCAACTTCCTGCTTATTCTCCACTGATTAGTGGTTCCAAAAAAAGCTTCTTAGATTGTGGTTCATCCTGGTTTGATAAGAATCATGAAGATAATGGCATATGTCCGAACAGGCTAATCTGGAATCATCTGGATAGAAGGTGGGATATCTTCTTGCTCACAACACTTATGAGATTTATTCAACTTCCTGGTTATTATCCACTGATTAGTGGTTCCAAATAAAGCTTCTTAGATCGTGGTTCATCCTGGTTTGATAAGAATCATGAAGATATTGCCATATGTTCGAACATGCTAATCTGGAATCATCTGGATAGAAAGTGGGATATCTTCTTACTCACAACTCCTATGAGATTTATTCAACTTCCTGGTTATTCTACACTGATTAGTGGTTCCAAATAAAGCTTCTTAGATCGTGGTTCATCCTGGTTTGATAAGAATCATGAAGATAATGGCATATGTCCGAACATGCTAATCTGGAGTCATCTGGATAGAAGGTGGGATATCTTCTTGCTCACAACACTTATGAGATTTATTCAACTTCCTGGTTATTCTCCACTTATTAGTGGTTCCAAATAAAGCTTCTTAGATCGTGGTTCATCCTGGTTTGATAAGAATCATGAAGATATTACCATTTGTACGAACAGGCTAATCTGGAATCATCTGGATAGAAAGTGGGATATCTTCTTACTCACAACTCCTATGAGATTTATTCAACTTCCTGGTTATTCTCCACTGATTAGTGGTTCCAAATAAAGCTTCTTAGATCGTGGTTCATCCTGGTTTGATAAGAATCATGAAGATAATGGCATATGTCCGAACAGGCTAATCTAGAATCATCCGGATAGAAGGTGGGATATCTTCTTGCTCACAACACTTATGAGATTTATTCAACTTCCTGGTTATTCTCCACTGATTAGTGGTTCCAAATAAAGCTTCTTAGATCGTTGTTCATCCTGGTTTGATAAGAATCATGAAGATAATGGCATATGTCCGAACAGGCTAATCTGGAATCATCTGGATAGAAGGTCGGATATCTTCTTGCTCACAACACTTAGGAGATTTATTCAACTTCCTGCTTATTCTCCACTGATTAGTGGTTCCAAAAAAAGCTTCTTAGATTGTTGTTCATCCTGGTTTGATAAGAATCATGAAGATAATGGCATATGTCCGAACAGGCTAATCTGGAATCATCTGGATAGAAGGTGGGATATCTTCTTGCTCACAACACTTATGAGATTTATTCAACTTCCTGGTTATTATCCACTGATTAGTGGTTCCAAATAAAGCTTCTTAGATCGTGGTTCATCCTGGTTTGATAAGAATCATGAAGATATTGCCATATGTTCGAACATGCTAATCTGGAATCATCTGGATAGAAAGTGGGATATCTTCTTACTCACAACTCCTATGAGATTTATTCAACTTCCTGGTTATTCTACACTGATTAGTGGTTCCAAATAAAGCTTCTTAGATCGTGGTTCATCCTGGTTTGATAAGAATCATGAAGATAATGGCATATGTCCGAACATGCTAATCTGGAGTCATCTGGATAGAAGGTGGGATATCTTCTTGCTCACAACACTTATGAGATTTATTCAACTTCCTGGTTATTCTCCACTGATTAGTGGTTCCAAATAAAGCTTCTTAGATTGTGGTTCATCCTGGTTTGATAAGAATCATGAAGATATTACCATTTGTACGAACAGGCTAATCTGGAATCATCTGGATAGAAAGTGGGATATCTTCTTACTCACAACTCCTATGAGATTTATTCAACTTCCTGGTTATTCTCCACTGATTAGTGGTTCCAAATAAAGCTTCTTAGATCGTGGTTCATCCTGGTTTGATAAGAATCATGAAGATAATGGCATATGTCCGAACAGGCTAATCTAGAATCATCCGGATAGAAGGTGGGATATCTTCTTGCTCACAACACTTATGAGATTTATTCAACTTCCTGGTTATTCTCCACTGATTAGTGGTTCCAAATAAAGCTTCTTAGATCGTTGTTCATCCTGGTTTGATAAGAATCATGAAGATAATGGCATATGTCCGAACAGGCTAATCTGGAATCATCTGGATAGAAAGTCGGATATCTTCTTGCTCACAACACTTAGGAGATTTATTCAACTTCCTGCTTATTCTCCACTGATTAGTGGTTCCAAATAAAGCTTCTTAGATTGTGGTTCATCCTGGTTTGATAAGAATCATGAAGATATTGCCATATGTCCGAACAGGCTAATCTGGAATCATCTAGATAGAAAGTGGGATATCTTCTTACTCACAACTCCTATGAGATTTATTCAACTTCCTGGTTATTCTCCACTGATTAGTGGTTCCCAATCAAGCTTCTTATATATTGGTTCATCCTGATTTGATAAGAATCATGAAGATATTGCCATATGTCCGAACAGGCTAATCTGGAATCATGTGGATAGAAAGTGGGATATCTTCTTACTCACAACTCCTATGAGATTTATTCAACTTCCTGCTTATTCTCCACTGATTAGTGGTTCCAAATAAAGCTTCTTAGATCGTGGTTCATCCTGGTTTGATAAGAATCATGAAGATAATGGCATATGTCCGAACAGGCTAATCTAGAATCATCTGGATAGAAGGTGGGATATCTTCTTGCTCACAACAGTTATGAGATTTATTCAACTTCCTGGTTATTCTCCACTGATTAGTGGTTCCAAATAAAGCTTCTTAGATCGTGGTTCATCCTGGTTTGATAAGAATCATGAAGATAATGGCATATGTCCGAACAGGCTAATCTGGAATCATCTGGATAGAAGGTCGGATATCTTCTTGCTCACAACACTTAGGAGATTTATTCAACTTCCTGGTTATCCTGCACTTATTAGTGGTTCCAAATAAAGCTTCTTAGATTGTGGTTCATCCTGGTTTGATAAGAATCATGAAGATAATGCCATATGTCCGAACAGGCTAATCTGGAATCATCTAATAGAAGGTGGGATATCTTCTTACTCACAACTCCTATGAGATTTATTCAACTTCCTGGTTATTCTCCACTGATTAGTGGTTCCAAATAAAGCTTCTTAGATCGTGGTTCATCCTGGTTTGATAAGAGTCATGAAGATAATGGCATATGTCCGAACAGGCTAATCTGGAATCATCTGGATAGAAGGTGAGATATCTTCTTGCTCACAACACTTATGAGATTTATTAAACTTCCTGGTTATTCTCCACTGATTAGTGGTTCCAAATAAAGCTTCTGAGATCGTGGTTCATCCTGGTTTGATAAGCATCATGAAGATATTGCCATATGTCCGAACAGGCTAATCTGGAATCATCTAGATAGAAAGTGGGATATCTTCTTACTCACAACTCCTATGAGATTTATTCAACTTCCTGGTTATTCTCCACTGATTAGTGGTTCCCAATCAAGCTTCTTATATATTGGTTCATCCTGATTTGATAAGAATCATGAAGATATTGCCATATGTCCGAACAGGCTAATCTGGAATCATGTGGATAGAAAGTGGGATATCTTCTTAATCACAACTCCTATGAGATTTATTCAACTTCCTGGTTATTCTCCACTGATTAGTGGTTCCAAATAAAGCTTCTTAGATCGTGGTTCATCCTGGTTTGATAAGAATCATGAAGATAATGGCATATGTCCGAACAGGCTAATCTAGAATCATCTGGATAGAAGGTGGGATATCTTCTTGCTCACAACAGTTATGAGATTTATTCAACTTCCTGGTTATTCTCCACTGATTAGTGGTTCCAAATAAAGCTTCTTAGATCGTGGTTCATCCTGTTTTGATAAGAATCATGAAGATAATGGCATATGTCCGAACAGGCTAATCTGGAATCATCTGGATAGAAGGTCAGATATCTTCTTGCTCACAACACTTAGGAGATTTATTCAACTTCCTGGTTATCCTGCACTTATTAGTGGTTCCAAATAAAGCTTCTTAGATTGTGGTTCATCCTGGTTTGATAAGAATCATGAAGATAATGGCATATGTCCGAACAGGCTAATCTGGAATCATCTGATAGACGGTGGGATATCTTCTTGCTCACAACTCCTATGAGATTTATTCAACTTCCTGGTTATTCTCCACTGATTAGTGGTTCCCAATCAAGCTTCTTATATATTGGTTCATCCTGGTTTGATAAGAATCATGAAGATATTGCCATATGTTCGAACAGGCTAATCTGGAATCAATCTGGATAGAAAGTTGGATATCTTCTTAATCACAACTCCTATGAGATTTATTCAACTTGATGGTTATTCTCCACTGATTAGTGGTTCCAAATAAAGCTTCTTAGATCGTGGTTCATCCTGGTTTTATAAGAATCATGAAGATATTGCCATATGTTCGAACCGGCTAATCTGGAATCATCTAATAGAAGGTGGGATATCTTCTTACTCACAACTCCTATGAGATTTATTCAACTTCCTGGTTATTCTCCACTGATTAGTGGTTCCAAATAAAGCTTCTTAGATCGTGGTTCATCCTGGTTTGATAAGAATCATGAAGATATTGCCATATGTTCGAACCGGCTAATCTGGAATCATCTGGATAGAAGGTGGGATATCTTCTTGCTCACAACACTTATGAGATTTATTCAACTTCCTGGTTATTCTCCTCTGATTAGTGGTTCCAAATAAAGCTTCTTAGATCGTGGTTCATCCTGGTTTGATAAGAATCATGAAGATATTGTCATATGTTCGAACAGGCTAATCTGGAATCATCTGGATAGAAAGTTGGATATCTTCTTACTCACAACTCCTATGAGTTTATTCAACTTCCTGGTTATTCTCCACTGATTAATGGTTCCAAATAAAGCTTCTTAGATAGTGGTTCATCCTGGTTTGATAAGAATCATGAAGATAATGGCATATGTCCGAACAGGCTAATCTGGAATCATCTGGATAGAAGGTGGGATATCTTCTTGCTCACAACACTTATGAGATTAATACAACTTCCTGGTTATTCTCCACTGATTAGTGGTTCCAAATAAAGCTTCTTAGATCGTGGTTCATCCTGGTTTGATAAGAATCATGAAGATATTGCCATATGTTCGAACCGGCTAATCTGGAATCATCTGGATAGAAGGTGGGATATCTTCTTGCTCACAACACTTATGAGATTTATTCAACTTCCTGGTTATTCTCCACTGATTAGTGGTTCCAAATAAAGCTTCTTAGATCGTGGTTCATCCTGGTTTGATAAGAATCATGAAGATATTGTCATATGTCCGAACAGGCTAATCTGGAATCATCTAGATAGAAAGTGGGATATCTTCTTACTCACAACTCATATGAGATTTATTCAACTTCCTGGTTATTCTCCACTGATTAGTGGTTCCCAATCAAGCTTCTTATATATTGGTTCATCCTGGTTTGATAAGAATCATGAAGATATTGCCATATGTCCGAACAGGCTAATCTGGAATCATGTGGATAGAAAGTGGGATATCTTCTTAATCACAACTCCTATGAGATTTATTCAACTTCCTGGTTATTCTCCACTGATTAGTGGTTCCAAATAAAGCTTCTTAGATCGTGGTTCATCCTGGTTTGATAAGAATCATGAAGATAATGGCATATGTCCGAATAGGCTAATCTGGAATCATCTGGATAGAAAGTGGGATATCTTCTTACTCACAACTCCTATGAGATTTATTCAACTTCCTGGTTATTCTCCACTGATTAGTCGTTCCAAATAAAGCTTCTTAGATCGTGGTTCATCCTGGTTTGATAAGAATCATGAAGATAATGGCATATGTCCGAACAGGCTATTCTGGAATCATCTGGATAGAAGGTGGAATATCTTCTTGCTCACAACACTTATGAGATTTATTCAACTTCCTGGTCATTCTCCACTGATTAATGGTTCCAAATAAAGCTTCTTAGATCGTGGTTCATCCTGGTTTGATAAGAATCATGAAGATATTGCCATATGTCCGAACATGCTAATCTGGAATCATCTAGATACAAAGTGGGATATCTTCTTACTCACAACTCCTATGAGATTTATTCAACTTCCTGGTTATTCTCCACTGATTAGTGGTTCCCAATCAAGCTTCTTATATATTGGTTCATCCTGGTTTGATAAGAATCATGAAGATATTGCCATATGTCCGAACAGGCTAATCTGGAATCATGTGGATAGAAAGTGGGATATCTTCTTAATCACAACTCCTATGAGATTTATTCAACTTCCTGGTTATTCTCCACTGATTAGTGGTTCCAAATAAAGCTTCTTAGATCGTGGTTCATCCTGGTTTGATAAGAATCATGAAGATATTGCCATATGTTCGAACAGGCTAATCTGGAATCATCTGGCTAGAAGGTGGGATATCTTCTTGCTCACAACAGTTATGAGATTTATTCAACTTCCTGGTTATTCTCCACTGATTAGTGGTTCCAAATAAAGCTTCTTAGATCGTGGTTCATCCTGGTTTGATAAAAATCATGAAGATAATGGCATATGTCCGAACAGGCTAATCTTGAATCATCTGGATAGAAGGTCGGATATCTTCTTGCTCACAACACTTAGGAGATTTATTCAACTTCCTGGTTATTCTGCACTGATTAGTGGTTCCAAATAAAGCTTCTTAGATTGTGGTTCATCCTGGTTTGATAAGAATCATGAAGATATTGCCATATGTCCGAACAGGCTAATCTGGAATCATCTGGATAGAAAGTGGGATATCTTATTAATCACAACTCCTATGAGATTTATTCAACTTCCTGGTTATTCTCCACTGATTAGTGGTTCCAAATAAAGCTTCTTAGATCGTGGTTCATCCTGGTTTGATAAGAATCATGAAGATATTGCCATATGTTCGAACAGGCTAATCTGGAATCATCTGGATAGAAAGTGGGATATCTTCTTACTCACATTTCCTATGAGATTTATTCAACTTCCTGGTTATTCTACACTGATTAGTGGTTCCTAATAAAGCTTCTTAGATCGTGGTTCATCCTGGTTTGATAAGAATCATGAAGATATTGTCATATGTTCGAACATGCTAATCTGGAATCATCTGGATAGAAGGTGGGATATCTTCTTGCTCACAACACTTATGAGATTTATTCAACTTCCTGGTTATTCTCCACTGATTAGTGGTTCCAAATAAAGCTTCTTAGATCGTGGTTCATCCTGGTTTGATAAGAATCATGAAGATATTGTCATATGTCCGAACAGGCTAATCTGGAATCATCTAGATAGAAAGTGGGATATCTTCTTACTCACAACTCCTATGAGATTTATTCAACTTCCTGGTTATTCTCCACTGATTAGTGGTTCCCAATCAAGCTTCTTATATATTGGTTCATCCTGGTTTGATAAGAATCATGAAGATATTGCCATATGTCCGAACAGGCTAATCTGGAATCATGTGGATAGAAAGTGGGATATCTTCTTAATCACAACTCCTATGAGATTTATTCAACTTCCTGGTTATTCTCCACTGATTAGTGGTTCCAAATAAAGCTTCTTAGATCGTGGTTCATCCTGGTTTGATAAGAATCATGAAGATAATGGCATATGTCCGAACAGGCTAATCTGGAATCATCTGGATAGAAAGTGGGATATCTTCTTACTCACAACTCCTATGAGATTTATTCAACTTCCTGGTTATTCTCCACTGATTAGTCGTTCCAAATAAAGCTTCTTAGATCGTGGTTCATCCTGGTTTGATAAGAATCATGAAGATAATGGCATATGTCCGAACATGCTATTCTGGAATCATCTGGATAGAAGGTGGGATATCTTCTTGCTCACAACACTTATGAGATTTATTCAACTTCCTGGTTATTCTCCACTGATTAATGGTTCCAAATAAAGCTTCTTAGATCTTGGTTCATCCTGGTTTGATAAGAATCATGAAGATATTGCCATATGTCCGAACAGGCTAATCTGGAATCATCTAGATACAAAGTGGGATATCTTCTTACTCACAACTCCTATGAGATTTATTCAACTTCCTGGTTATTCTCCACTGATTAGTGGTTCCCAATCAAGCTTCTTATATATTGGTTCATCCTGGTTTGATAAGAATCATGAAGATATTGCCATATGTCCGAACAGGCTAATCTGGAATCATGTGGATAGAAAGTGGGATATCTTCTTAATCACAACTCCTATGAGATTTATTCAACTTCCTGGTTATTCTCCACTGATTAGTGGTTCCAAATAAAGCTTCTTAGATCGTGGTTCATCCTGGTTTGATAAGAATCATGAAGATATTGCCATATGTTCGAACAGGCTAATCTGGAATCATCTGGCTAGAAGGTGGGATATCTTCTTGCTCACAACAGTTATGAGATTTATTCAACTTCCTGGTTATTCTCCACTGATTAGTGGTTCCAAATAAAGCTTCTTAGATCGTGGTTCATCCTGGTTTGATAAGAATCATGAAGATAATGGCATATGTCCGAACAGGCTAATCTTGAATCATCTGGATAGAAGGTCGGATATCTTCTTGCTCACAACACTTAGGAGATTTATTCAACTTCCTGGTTATTCTGCACTGATTAGTGGTTCCAAATAAAGCTTCTTAGATTGTGGTTCATCCTGGTCTGATAAGAATCATGAAGATATTGCCATATGTCCGAACAGGCTAATCTGGAATCATCTGGATAGAAAGTGGGATATCTTATTAATCACAACTCCTATGAGATTTATTCAACTTCCTGGTTATTCTCCACTGATTAGTGGTTCCAAATAAAGCTTCTTAGATCGTGGTTCATCCTGGTTTGATAAGAATCATGAAAATATTGCCATATGTTCGAACAGGCTAATCTGGAATCATCTGGATAGAAAGTGGGATATCTTCTTACTCACATTTCCTATGAGATTTATTCAACTTCCTGGTTATTCTACACTGATTAGTGGTTCCAAATAAAGCTTCTTAGATCGTGGTTCATCCTGGTTTGATGAGAATCATGAAGATAATGGCATATGTCCGAACAGGCTAATCTGGAATCATCTGGATAGAAGGTGGGATATCTTCTTGCTGACAACACTTATGAGATTTATTCAACTTCCTGGTTATTCTCCACTGATTAGTGGTTCCAAATAAAGCTTCTTATGGTTTGATAAGAATCATGAAGATATTGCCATATGTCCGAACAGGTTAATCTGGAATCATCTGGATAGAAAGTGGGATATCTTCTTACTCACAACTCCTATGAGATTTATTCAACTTCCTGGTTATTCTCCACTGATTAGTTGTTCCCAATCAAGCTTCTTAGATCGTGGTTCATCCTGGTTTGATAAGAATCATGAAGATAATGGCATATGTCTGAACAGGCTAATCTGGAATCATCTGGATAGAAAGTGGGATATCTTCTTGCTCACAACTCCTATGAGATTTATTCAACTTCCTGGTTATTCTCCACTGATTAGTGGTTCCCAATCAAGCTTCTTATATATTGGTTCATCCTGGTTTAATAAGAATCATGAAGATATTGCCATATGTCCGAACAGGCTAATCTGGAATCATCTGGATAGAAAGTGGGATATCTTCTTAATCACAACTCCTATGAGATTTATTCAACTTCCTGGATATTCTCCACTGATTAGTTGTTCCAAATAAAGCTTCTTAGATCGTGTTTCATCCTGGTTTGATAAGAATCATGAAGATAATGGCATATGTCCGAACATGCTAATCTGGAATCATCCGGATAGAAGGTGGGATATCTTCTTGCTCACAACACTTATGAGATTTATTCAACTTCCGGGTTATTCTCCACTGATTAGTGGTTCCAAATAAAGCTTCTTAGATCGTGGTTCATCCTGGTTTGATAAGAATCATGAAGATAATGGCATATGTCCGAACAAGCTAATCTGGAATCATCTGGATAGAAGGTGGGATATCTTCTTGATCACAACACTTATGAGATTTATTCAACTTCCTGGTTATTCTCCACTGATTAGTGGTTCCAAATAAAGCTTCTTAGATCGTGGTTCATCCTGGTTTGATAAGAATCATGAAGATATTGCCATATGTTCGAACATGCTAATCTAGAATCATCTGGATAGAAAGTGGTATATCTTCTTACTCACAACTCCTATGAGATTTATTCAACTTCCTGGTTATTCTCCACTGATTAGTGGTTCCAAATAAAGCTTCTTAGATCGTGGTTCATCCTGGTTTGATAAGAATCATGAAGATAATGGCATATGTCCGAACAGGGTAATCTGGAATCATCTGGATAGAAGGTGGGATATCTTCTTGCTCACAACACTTATGAGATTTATTCAACTTCCTGGTTATTCTCCACTGATTAGTGGTTCCAAATAAAGCTTCTTAGATCGTGGTTCATCCTGGTTTGATAAGAATCATGAAGATATTACCATATGTCCGAACAGGCTAATCTAGAATCATCTGGATAGAAAGTGGGATATCTTCTTACTCACAACTCCTATGAGATTTATTCAACTTCCTAGTTATTCTCCACTGATTAGTGGTTCCCAATCAAGCTTCTTAGATCGTGGTTCATCCTGGTTTGATAAGAATCATGAAGATATTGCCATATGTCCGAACAGGCTAATCTGGAATCATCTGGATAAAAAGTGGGATATCTTCTTAATCACAACTCATATAAGATTTATTCAACTTCCTGGTTATTCTCCACTGGTTAGTGGTCCAAATAAAGCTTCTTAGATCGTGGTTCATCCTGGTTTGATAAGAATCATGAAGATAATGGCATATGTCCGAACAGGCTAATCTAGAATCATCTGGATAGAAGGTGGGATATCTTCTTGCTCACAACACTTATGAGATTTATTCAACTTCCTGGTTATTCTCCACTGATTAGTGGTTCCAAATAAAGCTTCTTAGATCGTGGTTCATCCTGGTTTGATAAGAATCATGAAGATAATGGCATATGTCCGAACAGGCTAATCTGGAATCATCTGGATAGAAGGTCGGATATCTTCTTGCTCACAACACTTAGGATATTTATTCAACTTCCTGGTTATTCTCCACTGATTAGTGGTTCCAAATAAAGCTTCTTAGATCGTGGTTCATCCTGGTTTGATAAGAATCATGAAGATAATGGCATATGTCCGAACAGGCTAATCTGGAATCATCTGGATAGAAGGTGGGATATCTTCTTGCTCACAACACTTATGAGATTTATTCAACTTCCTGGTTATTCTACACTGATTAGTGGTTCCAAATAAAGCTTCTTATATCGTGGTTCATCCTGGTTTGATAAGAATCATGAAGATACTTCCATATGTTCGAACAGGCTAATATGGAATCATCTGGATAGAAAGTGGGATATCTTCTTGCTCACAACACTTATGAGATTTATTCAACTTCCTGGTTATTCTCCACTGATTAGTGGTTCCAAATAAAGCTTCTTAGATCGTGGTTCATCCTGGTTTGATAAGAATCATGAAGATATTGCCATATTTCCGAACAGGTTAATCTGGAATCATCTGGATAGAAGGTAAGATATCTTCTTGCTCACAACACTTATAAGATTTATTCAACTTCCTGGTTATTCTCCACTGATTAGTGGTTCCAAATAAAGCTTCTTAGATCGTGTTTCATCCGGGTTTGATAAGAATCATGAAGATATTGCCATATGTCCGAACAGGCTAATCTGGAATCATCTGGATAGAAAGTGGGATATCTTTTTAATCACAACTCCTATGAGATTTATTCAACTTCCTGGTTATTCTCCACTGACTAGTGGTTCCAAATAAAGCTTCTTATGGTTTGATAAGAATCATGAAGATATTGCCATATGTCCGAACAGGTTAATCTGGAATCATCTGGATAGAAAGTGGGATATCTTCTTACTCACAACTCCTATGAGATTTATTCAACTTCCTGGTTATTCTCCACTGATTAGTTGTTCCCAATCAAGCTTCTTAGATCGTGGTTCATCCTGGTTTGATAAGAATCATGAAGATAATGGCATATGTCTGAACAGGCTAATCTGGAATCATCTGGATAGAAAGTGGGATATCTTCTTGCTCACAACTCCTATGAGATTTATTCAACTTCCTGGTTATTCTCCACTGATTAGTGGTTCCCAATCAAGCTTCTTATATATTGGTTCATCCTGGTTTAATAAGAATCATGAAGATATTGCCATATGTCCGAACAGGCTAATCTGGAATCATCTGGATAGAAAGTGGGATATCTTCTTAATCACAACTCCTATGAGATTTATTCAACTTCCTGGATATTCTCCACTGATTAGTTGTTCCAAATAAAGCTTCTTAGATCGTGTTTCATCCTGGTTTGATAAGAATCATGAAGATAATGGCATATGTCCGAACATGCTAATCTGGAATCATCCGGATAGAAGGTGGGATATCTTCTTGCTCACAACACTTATGAGATTTATTCAACTTCCGGGTTATTCTCCACTGATTAGTGGTTCCAAATAAAGCTTCTTAGATCGTGGTTCATCCTGGTTTGATAAGAATCATGAAGATAATGGCATATGTCCGAACAGGCTAATCTGGAATCATCTGGATAGAAGGTGGGATATCTTCTTGACCACAACACTTATGAGATTTATTCAACTTCCTGGTTATTCTCCACTGATTAGTGGTTCCAAATAAAGCTTCTTAGATCGTGGTTCATCCTGGTTTGATAAGAATCATGAAGATATTGCCATATGTTCGAACATGCTAATCTGGAATCATCTGGATATAAAGTGGTATATCTTCTTACTCACAACTCCTATGAGATTTATTCAACTTCCTGGTTATTCTCCACTGATTAGTGGTTCCAAATAAAGCTTCTTAGATCGTGGTTCATCCTGGTTTGATAAGAATCATGAAGATAATGGCATATGTCCGAACAGGGTAATCTGGAATCATCTGGATAGAAGGTGGGATATCTTCTTGCTCACAACACTTATGAGATTTATTCAACTTCCTGGTTATTCTCCACTGATTAGTGGTTCCAAATAAAGCTTCTTAGATCGTGGTTCATCCTGGTTTGATAAGAATCATGAAGATATTACCATATGTCCGAACAGGCTAATCTGGAATCATCTGGATAGAAAGTGGGATATCTTCTTACTCACAACTCCTATGAGATTTATTCAACTTCCTAGTTATTCTCCACTGATTAGTGGTTCCCAATCAAGCTTCTTAGATCGTGGTTCATCCTGGTTTGATAAGAATCATGAAGATATTGCCATATGTCCGAACAGGCTAATCTGGAATCATCTGGATAAAAAGTGGGATATCTTCTTAATCACAACTCATATAAGATTTATTCAACTTCCTGGTTATTCTCCAGTGGTTAGTGGTCCAAATAAAGCTTCTTAGATCGTGGTTCATCCTGGTTTGATAAGAATCATGAAGATAATGGCATATGTCCGAACAGGCTAATCTAGAATCATCTGGATAGAAGGCTGGATATCTTCTTGCTCACAACACTTATGAGATTTATTCAACTTCCTGGTTATTCTCCACTGATTAGTGGTTCCAAATAAAGCTTCTTAGATCGTGGTTCATCCTGGTTTGATAAGAATCATGAAGATAATGGCATATGTCCGAACAGGCTAATCTGGAATCATCTGGATAGAAGGTCGGATATCTTCTTGCTCACAACACTTAGGATATTTATTCAACTTCCTGGTTATTCTCCACTGATTAGTGGTTCCAAATAAAGCTTCTTAGATCGTGGTTCATCCTGGTTTGATAAGAATCATGAAGATAATGGCATATGTCCGAACAGGCTAATCTGGAATCATCTGGATAGAAGGTGGGATATCTTCTTGCTCACAACACTTATGAGATTTATTCAACTTCCTGGTTATTCTACACTGATTAGTGGTTCCAAATAAAGCTTCTTATATCGTGGTTCATCCTGGTTTGATAAGAATCATGAAGATACTTCCATATGTTCGAACAGGCTAATATGGAATCATCTGGATAGAAAGTGGGATATCTTCTTGCTTACAACACTTATGAGATTTATTCAACTTCCTGGTTATTCTCCACTGATTAGTGGTTCCAAATAAAGCTTCTTAGATCGTGGTTCATCCTGGTTTGATAAGAATCATGAAGATATTGCCATATGTCCGAACAGGTTAATCTGGAATCATCTGGATAGAAGGTAAGATATCTTCTTGCTCACAACACTTATAAGATTTATTCAACTTCCTGGTTATTCTCCACTGATTAGTGGTTCCAAATAAAGCTTCTTAGATCGTGTTTCATCCTGGTTTGATAAGAGTCATGAAGATATTGCCTTATGTCCGAACAGGCTAATCTGGAATCATCTGGATAGAAAGTGGGATATCTTTTTAATCACAACTCGTATGAGATTTATTCAACTTCCTGGTTATTCTCCACTGACTAGTGGTTCCAAATAAAGCTTCTTAGATCGTGGTTCATCCTGGTTTGATAAGAATCATGAAGATAATGGCATATGTGTGAACAGGCTAATCTGGAATCATCTGGATAGAAGGTGTGATATCTTCTTGCTCACAACACTTATGAGATTTATTCAACTTCCTGGTTATTCTCCACTGATTAGTGGTTCCAAATAAAGCTTCTTAGATCGTGGTTCATCCTGGTTTGATACGAATCATGAAGATATTGCCATATGTCCGAACAAGCTAATCTGGAATCATCTGGATAGAAAGTGGGATATCTTCTTACTCACAACTCCTATGAGATTTATTCAACTTCCTGGTTATTCTCCACTGATTAGTGGTTCTAAATAAAGCTTCTTAGATCATGGTTCATCCTGGTTTGATAAGATTCATGAAGATAATGGCATATGTCCGAACATGCTAATCTGGAATCATCTGGATAGAAGGTGGGATATCTTCTTGCTCACAACACTTATGAGATTTATTCAACTTCCTGGTTATTCTCTACTGATTATTGGTTCCAAATAAAGCTTCTTAAATCGTGGTTCATCCTGGTTTGATAACAATCATGAAGATATTGCCATATGTCCGAACAGGCTAATCTGGAATCATCTGGATAGAAAGTGGGATATCTTCTTACTCACAACTCCTATGAGATTTATTCAACTTCCTGGTTATTCTCCACTTATTAGTGGTTCCAAATAAAGCTTCTTAGATCGTGGTTCATCCTGGTTTGATAAGAAATCATGAAGATAATGGCATATGTCCGAACAGGCTAATCTGGAATCATCTGGATAGAAGGTGGGATATCTTCTTGCTCACAACACTTATGAGATTTATTCAACTTCCTGGTTATTCTCCACTGATTAGTGGTTCCAATTAAAGCTTCTTAGATCGTGGTTCATCCTGGTTTGATAAGAATCATGAAGATATTGCCATATGTCCGAACAGGCTAATCTGGAATCATCTAGATAGAAAGTGGGATATCTTCTTACTCACAACTCCTATGAGATTTATTCAACTTCCTGGTTATTCTCCACTGATTAGTGGTTCCCAATCAAGCTTTTTATATATTGGTTCATCCTGGTTTGATAAGAATCATGAAGATATTGCCATATGTCCGAACAGGCTAATCTGGAATCATCTGGATAGAAAGTGGGATATCTTCTTAATCACAACTCCTATGAGATTTATTCAACTTCCTGGTTATTCTCCACTGATTAGTGGTTCCAAATAAAGCTTCTTAGATCGTGGTTCATCCTGGTTTTATAAGAATCATGATGATAATGGCATATGTCCGAACAGGCTAATCTGGAATCATCTGGATAGAAGGTGGGATATCTTCTTGCTCACAACACTTATGAGATTTATTCAACATTCCTGGTTATTCTCCACTGATTAGTGGTTCCAAATAAAGCTTCTTAGACCGTGGTTCATCCTGGTTTGATAGGAATCATGAAGATATTGCCATATGTTCGAACATGCTAATCTGGAATCATCTGGATAGAAAGTGGGATATCTTCTTACTCACAACTCCTATCAGATTTATTCAACTTCCTGGTTATTCTACACTGATTAGTGGTTCCAAATAAATCTTCTTAGATCGTGGTTCATCCTGGTTTGATAAGAATCATGAAGATAATGGCATATGTCCGAACAGGCTAATCTGGAATCATCTGGATAGAAGGTGGGATATCTTCTTGCTCACAACACTTATGAGATTTATTCAACTTCCTGGTTATTCTCTACTGATTAGTGGTTCCAAATAAAGCTTCTTAGATCGTGGTTCATCCTGGTTTGATAAGAATCATGAAGATATTGCCATATGTCCGAACAGGTTAATCTGGAATCATCTGGATAGAAAGTGGGATATCTTCTTACTCACAACTCCTATGAGATTTATTCAACTTCCTGGTTATTCTCCACTGATTAGTGGTTCCAAATAAAGCTTCTTATATCATGTTCATCCTGGTTTGATAAGATTCATGAAGATAATGGAATATGTCAGAACATGCTAATCTGGAATCATCTGGATAGAAGGTGGGATATCTTCTTGCTCACAACACTTATGAGATTTATTCAACTTCCTGGTTATTCTCCACTGATTAGTGGTTCCAAATAAAGCTTCTTAGATCGTGGTTCATCCTGGTTTGATAAGAATCATGAAGATATTGCCATATGTCCGAACAGGCTAATCTGGAATCATCTGGATAGAAAGTGGGATATCTTCTTACTCACAACTCTTATGAGATTTATTCAACATCCTGGTTATTTTCCCCTGATTAGTGGTTCCAAATAAAGCTTCTTAGATTGTGGTTCATCCTGGTTTGATAAGAATCATGAAGATAATGGCATATGTTCGAACAGGCTAATCTGGAATCATCTGGATAGAAGGTGGGATATCTTCTTGCTCACAACACTTATGAGATTTATTCATTTTCCTGGTTATTCTCCACTGATTAGTGGTTCCAAATAAAGCTTCTTAGATCGTGGTTCATCCTGGTTTGATAAGAATCATGAAGATATTGCCATATGTCCGAACATGCTAATCTGGAATCATCTAGATAGAAAGTGGGATATCTTCTTACTCACAACTCCTATGAGATTTATTCAACTTCCTGGTTATTCTCCACTGATTATTGGTCCCAAATAAAGCTTCTTAGATCGTGGTTCATCCTGGTTTGATAAGAATCATGAAGATATTGCCATATGTCCGAACAGGCTAATCTGGAATCATCTCGATAGAAGGTGGGATATCTTATTGCTCACAACTCCTATGAGATTTATTCAACTTCCTGGTTATTCTCCACTGATTAGTGGTTCCAAATAAAGCTTCTTAGATCGTGGTTCATCCTGGTTTGATAAGAATCATGAAGATAATGGCATATGTCCGAACAGGCTAATCTAGAATCATCTGGATATAAGGTGGGATATCTTCTTGCTCATAACTCCTATGAGATTTATTCAACTTCCTGGTTATTCTCCACTGATTAGTGGTTCCAAATAAAGCTTCTTAGATCGTGTTTCATCCTGGTTTGATAAGAATCATGAAGATAATGGCATATGTCCGAACATGCTAATCTGGAATCATCTGGATATAAAGTCGGATATCTTCTTGCTCACAACACTTAGGAGATTTATTCAACTTCCTGGTTATTCTCCACTGATTAGTGGTTCCAAATAAAGCTTCTTAGATTGTGGTTCATCCTGGTTTGATAAGAATCATGAGGATAATGGCATATGTCCGAAAAGGCTAATCTGGAATCATCTGGATAGAAGGTGGGATATCTTCTTGCTCACAACACTTATGAGATTTATTCAACTTCCTGGTTATTCTCCACTGATTAGTGGTTCCAAATGAAGCTTCTTAGATCGTGGTTCATCCGGGTTTGATAAGAATCATGAAGATATTGCCATATGTTCGAACATGCTAATCTGGAATCATCTGGATAGAAAGTGGGATATCTTCTTACTCACAACTCCTATGAGATTTATTCAACTTCCTGGTTATTCTACACTGATTAGTGGTTCCAAATAAAGCTTCTTAGATTGTGGTTCATCCTGGTTTGATAAGAATCATGAAGATAATGGCATATGTCCGAACAGGCTAATCTGGAATCATCTGGATAGAAGGTGGGATAACTTCTTGCTCACAACACTTATGAGATTCATTCAACTTCCTGGTTATTCTCCACTGATTAGTGGTTCCAAATAAAGCTTCTTAGATCGTGGTTCATCCTGGTTTGATAAGAATCATGAAGATATATCTCTCTTGTGGGCCAGACTCCTTTTTATGGTCTTCATTATGGAGATGCCACTAACCACTTAGAGGCATTCGAAGATTTAGCTTCGACCATCAAATGCAATGGAGTCCCTGAAGACTACTACTTCTGCAAATTATTCTCATATTCTCTTGCTGGAGAAGCAGCATGTTGGTTCAGGAATTTGCCACAAGGATCTGTTACTACCTGGAAAGACATCACAAACGCCTTCCTCAACAACTTCCGATGTGATGCTGCAGCAAATCTAGAGATTGAGAAGAGAGCTATGCTGGAATATATGGTAGAGGATGATGAACAGATGGCACCTAAAGAACTGAGTAGAGTAGAAGAAGCCGATATTAGTGACACAAGCTCAGCATCGATCGACCCCGCGACCTCGACATCGATCGACAACATCACTTCCGGATCAATCGACACCAGCATCTCAACATCGATCGACAGAGACGTTTGTCACAGATCGATACCACTTGAAATATCTGAAAGTTCGAGTTGTCCTCTGGACATTGCAGACTCGACACATAAGAGCATTGATGCATCAATTTGTTATCCCAACCAAGATGTAGAAAAAGAGATCACCATGGAAGATTTCTTGGAGCTAGAAGAATTCTTGGAGTTAGAGGATGGAGAACAACTTAGAAAATTGGATTCGAGTGTAGAAGTCACTATGGAAGACTTCATAGAGCTGGAGGAATGGCTTGAGTCAGAACAGAAGCTTGATGACGAGCGGAACACTATGAGGAAAAATTTGGAGACTTCGTCAAAGGTTAGAATCGATCGATACCAACCCGATGAGACCGATCAACATCCACCATTCATCATCGATTGACACCCACCCGAGTGCATCGATCGACACACATGGTTGGACGAGCTACCAGGATACACAGTTGAGCTGGAACCGATTGAAGTAAGAATGCACGAGTCTGAGACCTCATACCTTGATGTTCCTGAACATCTAAGACCCATATGCGCAGAACAAGCTGTTGGGATTTGCAAAAGACTGAAGAGGATACATGACCCTGTGAAGATTGTGGTTCCCTGTACCGTGGTTGAAGCTGAATTTCCTATACCACCAAATAGAGGTGTGCATCTAGATTCCTGCAATGGAGTATTTAAGGATCATCAGCATGTAGTAGCTTCTCAGAGGGGGATGAGGTGTAGAACTGAAGTCGACAAAGAACCCAGAGAAGAAGCCTCAATCGACACTGTTCAGAATACATCGATCGATAATATCACTCCACCATCGATCAACATCTACCGGATACCACCGATCGACATCTACCAGATTCCACCGATCGACATCATCAATCTGTCATTGATCGACACTACCACTGGTTCATCGATCGATAGCAGACGCGAATCAGAGCATAATGAGTATGAAGTGTGGGGAAATATTTTTGATGGAGATACCAACACGCGTTCAGACAAGTCTGGGGGAAAGATGATGAATTGGAGGAAGAGGAAAAGAACCAAAAGGGATCCCCAGTTATCATTGATTCCTCACTTCTCCGATGATGTCAGGAAATCTGGAGCGAGACTACACAAGTCTGTGGAAAAGAAGAGGAGAAATTGGAAGAAGCGGAAACGAACCAAGGGAGGTTCTCAGTTACCATTGACTCCTTACTTTTCAGATTATGTCAAGACATCAAGAGTGCGCAACAGAAACTTCTCACACCCGTTTGCAAAGCTTCGAGCACTCCTTATTGCTGAGATGATAAACAAAAGAGAAAAGTCTATGGAGGAGGCTTTCACACAAGAATGATACAGCCTCAAAGATTGGACATTGAGATTTGTTTTGGAGCATATTCTCATTCTCATCCGGACCAAATCAGATCTCCAAAAGTCAAGCTAATGACTAAAAATAAGCGCTGAGTGGGAGGCAACCCACTGTTAGGTAAAAAGAGGGATCCAAGGAAGAAGCGTTAATCTACCAACATCGACCGATGACTGCGCAGCATTGGTCGACAGAGCATTAATAACATCGATCGATCGCCACTTAATTGTGTTGATCGATAGAGCATCAAGAGTATCGATTGCCACTTAACTGTGTTGGTCAATATTCACATCAAAGTTAGGTATATTGTTTTTCCTTGTTAATTATTGTCCTTATGATTTATTCTTCCACCAATCTTAGACTGTATAGCACTGGTAACAGTGTTGTTTAAGTCTGGGGGAGGTCGTACTAATATTATAAGTTAGATTAGCTATTTAGAATAGGGACCCGAGTAAACGATTGCCATAATATCGACCGACGAGAAGAAGTCGATATCGATCGACATAACCAAATCTGCCACGACTGATGACAACACATTTACATCGATCAGCATCTATTCCGGTCAGGTATTTCGTTCTAACTTGTTAAATTGAGTACTTATGGTTTATTTCTCACCAATCTCCGACTTGATAACACCATTATAGTGTTATTTAAGTCTGGATGAGTTCTACTAATATTGTGTTTTAGTTTAAAAAAAAATTAAAAAAAATTAAAAACAGATCCAAGTAAACGATTGCCCAGCACATCGCCCGATGAGACCATCTCGATATCGATCGCCAGCACTTCATATCAAACGATCGATTGTCTCTTCATTGTGTCAAACGATCTCTCTAACCATCGACCGATGAGACCATGTCGATATCGTTCGACAGCGCTTCATCTTCAACAATCGATTGATACTTCATTGTGTCGATCAACACAGATATCAGCGAGCGTGTATATCGTTCTAACTTGTTAATTTTCGTAATTATGCTTTATGTTTTTCATACCACCGACTGTGTTACACTGGGACAGTGTAATTTAAGTCTGGGGGATTACTAATGGTTATTTACTTTATTTGTCTTATTTAAAATGTTTTCAAAAAAGTATTTATTGAGTCAAGAAGGGGATACAATCTTAATCGATTTACTACTTGTCATCTAACAACTCTTTAGACCAGTCTTAGACTTACTGATTGCAGAAGTACTAGAGATACTAAAGTGAATCAACCTGTCAACTATGTTTGCACTTGCTGAAATTGTTTGAAGGAACCAAATCTGACCTCCAACCTAATACTGACTTGATTTGCTTGTCTTGGGGCTTGGTATACAAGGGATCAGAATCCTCCTGCAAGTCTGGAAGGTAAAAAGTCTGTGTGTTTCTGGTTCCCTTCCTTCTCTCTCTTCGGCATCTCAAGATCTAAGTTTATAAAGAAAAGATTGATATGATTTCTTGAGAGGCAGAGGGATAGGTAAATTACCTGCGACCTCATTATTCTAAATCTCAAGGATGATCACACATTGTGGAAACGAGGGATAGGTAAATTACCTGTGACCCCATTATTCGTTACACTTTGTCAAAATGTATGAGTTACAAATGTAATGTCAATGAGATAGACTAGATGACCTGTGTTGGCATCGAAACCTGTTGAAATTGAAACTAATAAGAGATTCAGAGAAGAGAGATGAGGGGAGAAAGGGATCAAGAGAAGACTACCTGTGTGTTCAGAAACTTGTTTGAGTTGAATCCATGTGTCCTTTGATCGATACTCCCAAGGTAAAGCCTACACTTTTATTTTTATGCAAGAAATGAGGTTAGTAGAGGGGATTGTCAGACAGGATCTGTTAGGTTGTGGAACTAGTGGAATTTGGTTGCTATACTAGGATATTGTATAATGTGCTTCTAAGGTTAGGATGTTTAATGATTTGGTTTGCACTACTAAAGAGATGATTAACTTAGTTTTCAAAATCATTTGAGTCCCTGCTGTTTTCAAACCTCTTTTAGAGAGACTGCCTGTTTGTTTTGCTTGAGGACAAGCAAAAGGGTAAGTCTAGGGGAGTTGATATACCATGGATTTTACCCATTTTTACCCATGTTATATAAGTGTTTTATGTACTATTTATTATGTATTGGAGTCTATTTAGTATTTACAGGTTCAGGGACGATTTGGAAAAATATGGTGATTTTGGTGCCTTTTGGAGTCTTTCGCAGTGCAGGACTGCACAGACGCTTCCGATGTTTAGCTCTCGATGAAGACCTTTCCAGCATTGGATTTTTCCCATACTTGGACAAAAGCTATAGCTTTGAGTTAGCTTTCCAATACAACCGGTTTGAGATCAATCCAACGGTTAGGTCGGAAGTTATGCCCATTTTACTGAAGAGTGGTCAGTCTGCCTCGCGAGAGGAAGCTGTCGAGAAGAGGATTGTATGTCGATCGACACAGCACACTGCATGTCGATCGACAGGGACATCAGAATTTGGGCTGAGTATATTTCATGACCGACTGAAGCCCAGGAGTCACCACAAAGTTACCAAAATACCCTTGACGATCAAAAACCCTATTTATGTTATTTCTAAGCAATTGTTGACGGCTACGCTTTAGACGCTTTCTATGCTTTCTTTGTTTTCATTGTTTCTCTTAGGAGAGAAGGTAGGAACTCCTTGAGAGTCCTCCTGGAACTCCTTTGCTTTTGGTTTTATATTATCTATTGCATTTTCATCTATTCATCTATGATTTCTGTGATAAACTTCATGTCTGAATAGATCCACCTGTTAGATCTATGGTTCAGATAGGTTTGTGGGATTAGCCCCAAACTATACTTGCTAAGTTGTGATATTCATCAATTGGATTGAACTCTATGCTTGTTCTAGATTAGCTAACTAGAACATAGATCACTAGGATCTTTGATATCTTGAATTATCTATTTGAGCTTGCCTGTCTCCCGTTGAGAAGAACGACAGTTCCTCCCTGAGACCTTGTGGTCATATTCGGCTCGCGCCTAGGCAGATCTAGAAGCCGTCGATCGATATCCCGACAGGTGAATTGATCGGCGCTGCGAAAGGTGTATCGCTCGATATCTCAAAAGGATATCGATCGACTCTTTTTATGTGTCATCATGCGAAAGGTGTGGCAAAAGATCTAGATATTTTAACCAGTGATACATCATATATGTTAAGCGGCTGAGATCTATAGTATCATGCAAGCAACTTTTTAAAGTATTTATAGAGATTATAATCCCCAATTCCTGAATAGAAGCCCTAGATCTAGCAACCATCCTTCCATCAACTGCCTTGGTTTCATAAGAACAACTACCTTGTTCGCCCTTGCTATTTAATATATTTATTATTTTATTTACTGCTTTACAATATATTTACTGTTAGCCTAGCTAAATCATAACTATTAGATCTAGTGTGTGCCTTAGCTCCTTGTGGATTCGATCCCCAAGTACTATAACTTAACCTCTTTTGATGAGAGTAAAAATCACTCCTTAGGGTAATTTGAGTGATATCAGTTTGATAAGAATCATGAAGATAATATGTCCGAACAGGCTAATCTGGAATCATCTGGATAGAAGGTGTGATATCTTCTTGCTCACAACACTTATGAGATTTATTCAACTTCCTGGTTATTCTCCACTGATAAGTGGTTCCAAATAAAGCTTCTTAGATCGTGGTTCATCCTGGTTAGATAAGAATCATGAAGATATTGCCATGTGTCCGAACAGGCTAATCTGGAATCACCTGGATAGAAAGTGGGATATCTTCTTACTCACAACTCCTATGAGATTTATTCAAATTCCATGTTATTCTCCACTGGTTAATGGTTCCCAATCAAGCTTCTTACATATTGGTTCATCCTGGTTTGATAAGAATGATGAAGATAATGGCATATTTCCGAAAAAGCTAATCTGGAATCATCTGGATAGAAGGTGGGATATCTTCTTACCCACAACACTTATGAGATTTATTCAACTTCCTGGTTATTCTCCACTGATTAGTGGTTCCAAATAAAGCTTCTTAGATCGTGGTTCATCCTGGTTTGATAAGAATCATGAAGATATTGCGATACGTCCGAACAGGCTAATCTGGAATCATCTGGATAGAAAGTGGGATATCTTCTTACTCACAACTCCTATGAGATTTATTCAATTTCCTGGTTATTCTCCACTGATTAGTGGTTCCAAATAAAGCTTCTTAGATCGTTGTTCATCCAGGTTTGATAAGAATCATGAATATAATAGCATATGTCCGAAGAGGCTAATCTGGAATCATCTAGATAGAAGGTGGGATATCTTCTTGCTCACAACACTTATGAGATTTATTCAACTTCCTGCTTATTCTCCACTGATTAGTGGTTCCAAATAAAGCTTCTTACATCGTGGTTCATCTTGGTTAGATAAGAATCATGAAGATACTGCCATGTGTCCGAACAGGCTAATTTGGAATCATCTGGATAGAAAGTGGGATATCTTCTTACTCACAACTCCTATGAGATTTATTCAACTTCTTTGTTATTCTCCACTGATTAGTGGTTCCCAATCAAGCTTCTTACATATTGGTTCATCCTGGTTTGATAAGAATCATGAAGATAATTGCATATGTCTGAACAGGCTAATCTGGAATCATCTGGATAGAAGGTGGGATATCTTCTTACTCACAACACTTATGAGATTTATTCAACTTCCTGGTTATTCTCCACTGATTACTGGTTCCAATCAACCTTCTTACATATTGGTTCATCCTGGTTTGATAAGAATCATGAAGATAATGGTATATGTCCGAACAGGCTAATCTGGAATCATCTGGATAGAAGGTGGGATATCTTCTTACTCACAACACTTATGAGATTTATTCAACTTTCTTGTTATTCTACACTGATTAGTGGTTTCAAGTAAAGCTCCTTAGATCGTGGTTCATCCTGGTTTGATAAGAATCATGAAGATAATGACATATGTCCAAACGGGCTAATCTAGAATCATCTGGATAGAAAATGAGATATTTTCTTGCTCACAACACTTATGAGATTTATTCAACTTCCTGGTTATTCTCCACTGATTATTAGTTCCAAATAAAGCTTCTTAGATCGTGGTTCATCCTGGTTTGAGAAGAATCATGAGGATATTGCCATATGTTCAAACAGGCTAATCTGGAATCACCTGGATATAAAGTGGGATATCTTCTTACTCACAACTCCTATGAGATTAATTCAACTTCCTGGTTATTCTCCACTGATTAGTGGTTCCAAATAAAGCCTCTTAGATCGTGGTTCTTCCTGGTTTGATAAGAATCATGAAGATAATAGCATATGTCCGAACAGGCTAATCTGGAATCATCTGGATAGACGGTGGGATATCTTCTTGCTCACAACACTTATCAGATTTATTCAACTTCCTGGTTATTCTCCACTGATTAGTGGTTCCAAATAAAGCTTCTTAGATCGTGGTTCATCTTGGTTTGATAAGAATCATGAAGATAATAGCATATGTCCGAACAGGCTAATCTGGAATCACCTGGATAGAAAGTGGGATATCTTCTTACTCACAACTCCTATGAGATTTATTCAACTTCCTGGTTATTCTCCACTGATTAGTGGTTCCAAATAAAGCTTCTTAGATCGTGGTCCATCCTGGTTTGATAAGAATCATGAAGATATTGCCATACGTCCGAACAGGCTAATATGGAATCATCTGGATAGAAAGTGGGATATCTTCTTACTCACAACTCCTATGAGATTTATTCAACTTCCTGGTTATTCTCCACTGATTAGTGGTTCCAAATAAAGCTTGTTAGATCGTTGTTCATCCTGGTTTGATAAGAATCATGAATATAATAGCATATGTCCGAACAGGCTAATCTGGAATCATCTGGATAGAAGGTGGGATATCTTCTTGCTCACAACACTTATGAGATTTATTCAACTTCCTGCTTATTATCCACTGATAAGTGGTTCCAAATAAAGCTTCATAGATCGTGGTTCATCCTGGTTAGATAAGAATCATGAAGATATTGCCATGTGTCCGAACATGCTAATTTGGAATCATCTGGATAGAAAGTGGGATATCTTCTTACTCACAACTCTTATGAGATTTATTCAACTTCTTTGTTATTCTTCGCTGATTAGTGGTTCCCAATCAAGCTTCTTACATATCGGTTCATCCTGGTTTGATAAGAATCATGAAGATAATTGCATATGTCCGAACAGGCTAATCTGGAATCATCTGGATAGAAGGCGGGATATCTTCTTACTCACAACACTTATGAGATTTATTCAACTTCCTGTTTATTCTCCACTGATTATTGGTTCCAATCAAGCTTCTTAGATATTGGTTCATCCTGGTTTGATAAGAATCATGAAGATAATGGTATATGTCCGAACAGGCTAATCTGGAATCATCGGGATAGAAGGTGGGATATCTTCTTACTCACAACACTTATGAGATTTATTCAACTTTCTGGTTATTCTCCACTGATTAGTGGTTCCAAATAAAGCTTCTTTGATTGTGGTTCATCCTAGTTTGATAAGAATCATGAAGATAATGGCATATGTCCAAACGGGCTAATCTGGATAGAAAATGGGATATCTTCTTGCTCACAACACTTATGAGATTTATTCAACTTCCTGGTTATTCTCCACTGATTAGTAGTTCCAAATAAAGCTTCTTAGATCGTGGTTCATCCTGGTTTGAGAAGAATCATGAGGATATTGCCATATGTCCGAACAGGCTAATCTAGAATCACCTGGATATAAAGTGGGATATCTTCTTACTCACAACTCCTATGAGATTTATTCAACTTCCTGGTTGTTCTCCACTGATTAGTGGTTCCAAATAAAGCTTCTTAGATCGTGGTTCATCCTGGTTTGATAAGAATCATGAAGATAATAGCATATGTCCGAACATGCAAATCTGGAATCATCTGGATAGAAGGTGGGATATCTTCTTGCTCACAACACTTATAAGATTTATTCAACTTCCTGGTTATTATCCACGGATTAGTGGTTCCAAATAAAGCTTCTTAGATTATGCTTCATCCTGGTTTGATAAGAATCATGAAGATAATAGCATATGTCCGAACAGGCTAATCTGGAATCACCTGGATAGAAAGTGGGATATCTTCTTACTCACAACTCCTATGAGATTTATTCGACTTTCTGGTTATTCTCCACTGATTAGTGGTTCCAAATAAAGCTTGTTAGATCGTGGTTCATCCCGGTTTGATAAGAATCATGAAGATAATAGCATTTGTCCGAACAGGCTAATCTGGAATCACCTGGATAGAAAGTGGGATATCTTCTTACTCACAACTCCTATGAGATTTATTCAACTTCCTGGTTATTCTCCACTTATTAGTGGTTCCAAATAAAGCTTCTTAGATCGTGGTTCATCCTGGTTTGATAAGAATCATGAAGATAATAGCATATGTCCGAACAGGCTAATCTGGAATCACCTGGATAGAAAGTGGGATATCTTCTTACTCACAACTCCTATGAGATTTATTCAACTTCCTGGTTATTCTCCACTGATTAGTGGTTCCCAATTAAGCTTCTTACTTATTGGTTCATCCTGGTTTGATAAGAATCATAAAGATATTGCCATATGTCCGACCATGCTAATCTGGAATCATCTGGATAGAAAGTGGGATATCTTCTTACTCACAACTCCTATGAGATTTATTCAACTTCCTGGTTATTCTACACTGATTAGTGGTTCCAAATAAAGCTTCTTAGATCGTGGTTCATCCTGGTTTGATAAGAATCATGAAGATAATAGCATATGTCCGAACAGGCTAATCTGGAATCATCTAGATAGAAGGTGGGATATCTTCTTGCTCACAACACTTATGAGATTTATTCAACTTCCTGCTTATTCTCCACTGATTAGTGGTTCCAAATAAAGCTTCTTAGATCGTGGTTCATCCTGGTTTGATAAGAATCATGAAGATATTTCCATGTGTCCGAACAGGCTAATCTGGAATCATCTGGATAGAAAGTGGGATATCTTCTTACTCACAACTCCTATGAGATTTATTCAACTTCCTGGTTATTCTCTACTAATTAGTGGTTCCCAATCAAGCTTCTTACATATTGGTTCATCCTGGTTTGATAAGAATCATGAAGATATTGCCATATGTCCGAACAGGCTAATCTGGAATCATCTTGATAGAAGGTGGAATATCTTCTTGCTCACAACACTTATGAGATTTATTCAACTTCCTGGTTATTATCCACTGATTAGTGGTTCCAAATAAATATTTTTAGATCGTGGTTCATCCTGGTTGATAAGAATCATGAAGATATTGCCATATGTCCGAAAAGGCTAATCTGGAATTGTTGGGGATGGATTGTCACCACCCACAAGGCCCAGCGAACAGGAGGCCCATTACTATCGACGAGAGGACGATCGACTCGGAGCCGGCTCATGATGAGCTCCGGCTCGGCTCGTGACCGCTTTAGCTAGATGACGAGTAGCCGAAGAGGGCGACCAAACGGCTCGGGCCGAACAGTCATTGCAGTTGGGCTTACATGTCAAAAGGCCCATAACCAAAGGGGAACGAATTAGGTCAAGTCTAACTGACTTAAGGGACTATATAAGGAGTTGAGGACAGGAGAGGAGAGGTATCACCACAGAGAGACACAGACTTGCGGCTAGATTAGGGTTTCCATTATTCTCTTTGTATCTCGCCGCTTTCTCTTGAACTTCCGGCTAGGCGCCTATTGAATATCGACTAGCCGGCTTTCCTATTCTTGTACCCTCGTTATTCCGACTCTAATTAAACGTCTCTGTTCATCCCACTCTTGAGTTCTTTTACTTTCAGTTGACCAAACTCACCTCAAACAATTGGCGCCCACCGTGGGGCCGATCAGAGTAACGTTTCTTAGACCGATATGACGATTGGTGACTCGAACCCCGGCACTTCCGGCGAAGCGCCCGAGCTTACGCCTCCGCCTCCTCCTCCTTTTCTCTCATCGGACTTTATGAGCTCCGTGATGGCTCGTCTCCCACATCAAGAAGAAGTCCAGAAAACGACGAACGAGCAGCTTGCTGCCCTCGTCGCTGCTCTCACCGCTCCTGCGGGGCCGACAAGCCGTTCCCAGCCTGTCTGCCGCCATCTCTTCCCTCCAACACCGGCGGAAGACCACGCCGTCGACGAATCCGACCCTAACGGACCTCCTGCCGCCTTTCCGACGACAGCAGATCCGACGACGATTCGCGAGATCGCCGAGCTCAAACTCAGCCTTCAACAAATGAGCTCGCAGATCCACCAAGCGACGAGTGCAGCTCCTCAGATTGACAGCGTCATCGCCTCCACTTCGCTCTCGCCCTTCGCTAGCGAGCTAACCAGAGTCCAGCTCCGTAAAATAGAAAAGCTTCGCCTTCCCGAGTACAAACCCGGTGGCGACCCCGTCGAGCATCTCACAGCCTTCAACATAGCTATGGCCAGAGCTCGCCTTTCCGACGAAGAAAAGGACGCAGGATACTGTCAGCTCTTCGTCGAAACCCTAAACGAACAAGCGCTAACCTGGTTCTCACAGCTCAGCGAGAACTCGATCCGCAATTTCCGAGACCTCTCGGCTGTATTCCTCAAGACTTACATCATGTTCACCAAGCGAGCAGCGACCGCTTCCAGCCTATGGAATATGGCGCAAACAAAGGACCAAAGCCTCAAGGACTACATGGAAAAATTCAAGACGATTGTTTCGCGAGTCGATGTTCCTGATCACATCGCTATCGACGCCTTGATGAACACCCTCCTCGTCAACTCGAAGTTTCGTAAGGACCTGTATTCTAACCCTACAACTTCCCTCCCTGATGCTATCGCCCGATCGCACAACTTCATCCGAATGGAAGAAGACACCAAAGCGATAATCCGGAAGCAGAACGCCGCCAAGCCTGCAGCAGCCAAAAACGCGGATGCTCGGACCGAGCCGCGTCAACACGCACCAGGCAATAATGGAGGCAAAAAGGGGGGTCTCCTCTACGTCGTAGACGAGAACAACGCCCCTGTTTCGACCATGGTCATGCACGATAAAAAATGGAATGTCTATCAGCGAGAAACCGACTCTCCCGATGCGCCTCCCAGTACCCCGAGTACTGGAACCGTGGCTAAAGTCGATTCGGCCACGGGACCGACCAGAACGCCCATCGATCTCACGAAGCATTGCAAGTATCACGACGTCAAGGGCCACGACACGACCGAGTGCAAATCTCTCTACGCCCAGTTCCTCTCCTCGATCGAAAGCGGAGATTACAAGATCCAGCCGCCGAAACCCAAACCAAAAGGGGAGAACAGCTGGAGCAGGAACAAAGACAAGAAGGCTCAGCGAAAATCGCAGGCTAAAAACCGCAAAAACGACAAACAGTCAAAGGACGCAGAGAAAGCTGCCCGAGAAACCGACGATGACGATGACTCGGCAGATGACGATCAGCCGGCTAATCGCCAGCGCATCGAGGTGATCCGCGTCCAACAAGGGGAGAACGAACTAGGATCCTCGTCCGACGAGGACGACGAAATGAAAACCCTAGACAGCACCATGGATCTTCGTTCCCTCCTCGAGCAAAAGTTCCGACCCATTACCGAGGAAAAGCCGGTCTCAACCGATCTCCGCCGACAGATCGATGCCAACCGAGCCGCGAAAGCACCGGTGCAAGGGCCCGCTGAAAAGCCGAACTGCGATTTGCGAGATAAACTCAACGCGAAGATCGGTGATTTGCGGACAACCCTCAACCGCAAGAAAAGAGATACTGCCGAAACGAGTAACGACCTTCGCGACATGCTCCGAGCAAAGCGCGCACAAACTCGTCCCCGGATAAACGTCATCATGGGCGGATCACCCCCTTGCGGCGACTCGGTTAGAGCGGTCAAAGATCATCGAAGGCAGGCCACCACTTCCCAAAGATGGCCCCAGAAACAAGTCGACGATCAGCCGATCACTTTTTCGTCTGACGATACACTTGGCGTGCACCTCCCTCACAACGATCCTTTGCTCGTCGTGCTCGGCATCGACAAGTACGACGTCACGAAAGTAATTATCGATACTGGGAGCTCGGTCGATATCATCTTCCGCGAAACCCTCGTGAAAATGGGAATTGATCTCAATAACGTCAAGCCTTCTACTCGCACCTTGACAGGATTCAACGGGTCGTCAGAGGTAAACGCAGGAACCATCCGCCTCTCGGTTCATGCATGCGGAGTCACGCGAACAGTCAAATTCTCTGTGGTCGGCTCCAAAGCCCCTTACCATGTTATACTCGGCACCCCATGGCTACATTCAATGCGAGCAATCGCATCAACATACCATCAGTGCGTTAAGTTCCCAGGGTCAGACGGGTCGATCAAAACTCTGAAAGGCGATCAGCAGGCTGCGCGAGATCTCCTAATCGCCGCGGTTAAAATCCAGCGCTCCCAGTCGCTCGTCAACTCGGTCTCTCCCCCCGCGAGCAAGGTTTGTCCGCAAAAGGAAGAAGTTCTAGAAGTACCAGTCGACGACTTGGACCCGAGCAAATCAGTCCGAGTAGGTGCATTTCTACCCAACGAGATGCAACAGAAGATCCTCGAGTTTCTTAAGCAAAACTTGTCCTCCTTCGCCTGGACAATGTCTGATATGAAAGGAATCGACTCGGCCATCACAACTCACGAACTCAATGTAGACCCCAACTTCAAGCCCATCCGGCAGAAGAGAAGAAAGTTGGGACCGGAGCGATCCAAAGCAGTCGCAGAAGAAGTCGAGCGTCTACTCGGTGCCGGCTCAATCACTGAAGTTCGTTACCCGGAATGGCTAGCCAACCCGGTGGTCGTCAAGAAGAAGAACGGCAAATGGCGCGTCTGAGTCGATTTTACCGACCTCAACAAAGCATGTCCTAAAGACAGCTACCCGTTCCCTAGCATCGATCGCCTAGTCGAATCGACGGCCGGTAACGAGATGCTGACATTCATGGACGCCTTCTCGGGCTATAACCAGATCCTGATGCACCCGGATGACCGGGAGAAAACCGCGTTCATCACTGATCGGGGAACTTATTGCTATAAGGTGATGCCATTCGGGTTGAAAAACGCTGGAGCAACCTACCAAAGGCTTGTTAATCGGATGTTCGCTGACCAGCTGGGGAAGACGATGGAAGTCTATATCGACGACATGCTCGTCAAATCCCTCCGAGCCAACGACCACCTAGCGCACTTAAAGGAATGCTTCGCCATCCTAAACAAATATGGGATGAAGTTGAATCCCGCCAAGTGTACCTTTGGCGTCTCCTCGGGTGAATTCCTTGGTTACATTGTCACGCAACGAGGAATATAGGCTAACCCGAAACAAATCTCAGCAGTTCTAAATCTCCCCAGTCCGAGGAACTGCCGTGAGGTGCAGAGGCTAACAGGGCGCATCGCCGCACTCAATCGCTTTATCTCCCGATCTACCGACAAGTGTCTCCCCTTCAATGATCTCCTCCGAGGGAACAAGAAGTTCATTTGGGATGACAAATGCGAGGACGCGTTCGTTCAACTTAAAAGGTATTTGACGACTCCTCCCGTCCTGGCAAAACCGGACGTAGGAGACGTCCTGTCCCTCTATATCGCCGTCTCCTCAGCAGCTGTCAGTAGCGTCCTAATCAAGGAGGACCGTGGCGAGCAACGTCCGATTTTTTACACGAGTAGACGGATGACTGGTCCGGAGACCAGATACCCACAGGGCTGGTCGGTTGACTAAGTGGGCGATCGAACTAAGCGAACTTGATATTACGTACAAATGCCGGACAGCCGCCAAATCTCAAGTCCTCGCCGACTTCCTTGTCGAGCTCACGCCAGATCTTGCGCAAGACCTTGACGTTCCAAGCCCCAATTGGATTCTTCATGTCGACGGATCGTCAACGAGCAAAGGATCCGGCGCGGGAGTCCAGCTTCAATCGCCAACAGGGAGCTCATTCGACAGTCTTTCAGTTTCGGCTTCCCGGCCTCTAACAACGAAGCAGAATACGAGTCGTTGATCGCCGGTCTCCGTCTCGCCCGAGCCGTCAAAGCCAAACGCTTGAGTGCCTATTGCGACTCGCAGCTCGTCGCTAGCCAGTTCAGCGGCGACTACGATGCTCGCAATGAAAGAATGGACGCATATCTCAGAGTGGTTCACGAACTTGCTAGAGAATTCGATTTCTTCGAATTCACCAAGGTTCCCCGCGGAGACAACGTTTGCGCTGATGCTCTAGCTGCGCTCGGAAGCAAACTCCACGACCAGGTCAAAAGGACGATACCCATACATCGGATCGATCGACCGAGCATCGATCCTCCCTCCGACGAAAACCTTTGCAACGACTCGACGATCCGCCACCGATCCCGCTGATACTGAGATGCCCGATCGAGACGACACTCCAATCGACAGGCGAGCTGAGTTCCTAGATTATCTCATCCGCGAAGAACTTCCGAACGATAAGTGGGCAGCGAGACGCAGCGCCCACTACGTCATCATGAACGACGAACTTCACCGAGTAACCGCGAACAAGGTCCTCTTAAAGTGCATCCAGGGCGATGAGGTGCAACGAGTGATGGCTGAAACTCACGACGGAGTGGGAGGAAACCACTCGGGGGGCCGAGCCCTTGCCCTTAAGATTCGAAGCTTGGGATTCTTTTGGCCATCTATGAACACTGACTGCGAAGCATACGCCCGTCGGTGCGACAAATGCCAGCGTCACGCCCCGAGCATCCACAGTCCCACCGAGCTGTTGCGGACATCTGCCGCTCCTTATCTGTTCATGCGGTGGGGGATGGATATCATCGGGCCAATGCCAAACTCACGCCAACGCCGTTTCATCCTGGTCCTCACCGATTATTTCACTAAGTGGATTGAAGCTGAGGCCTTCTCTCGGGTGACAGACAAGGAAGTCCGCACTTTCGTTTGGAAGAACATCATCTGCCGCCATGGTTTACCATACGAAATCGTAACAGATAACGGCTCTCAGTTCATGTCCGGCAACTTCAAAGAATTCTGCAGCAAGTGGAATATCCGCCTAAGCCCCTCGACACCCCGCTACCCGCAGGGAAACGGACATGCGGAATCTTCCAACAAGATTATCATCGATGGAATCAAGAAGCGATTAGACCTCAAGAAGGGCCATTGGGCCGACGAACTGGACGGCGTCCTCTGGTCGCACCGAACGACTCCTCGCGGTGCGACCAAATCCACCCCTTTCTCTCTTGCTTACGGGATGGAAGCAATGGCCCCCGCCGAAGTGAACGTGACGAGTCTTCGACGCGCCAAGATGCCTCAGTTCGTCGAACTTAATCAAGATATGCTCCTCGATGCCCTTGACGAACTCGAGGAGAAACGTGATCAGGCGCTTCTTCGGATCCAGAATTATCAGAACCAGATCGAGAGCTACTATAACAAAAAGGTAAAGGCGCGCCCTCTCGAGCTCGGCGACCTCGTCCTCCGAAAAGTTTTCGACAACACGAAGGAGCTCAATGCCGGGAAGCTAGGAACCAACTGGGAGGGACCTTACAAGATCACTCGAGTTGTCCAACCCGGCGTCTACCGACTCGAGACTTCCTGCGGAGAGGCAGTTCCACGAGCTTGGAACTCAATGCATCTTCGTCGCTTCTACGAATAGAATCACCTCCCTCATCCCTCAGAGTGAATGATCAACAGGTCACCGTTCCCTCAAAAAAAAAAAAAAAAAAAAAAAAAACCGAGTAGATGCACCTAACAGTCACTTCTGCTCGTCCGAGTGAATGCGCTACCATAGCCACTTTCACTCGGTAAAACGAACTACGAAAGGCTTGATCCTCATCCGAGGTACGTAGGCATCCCCTCGCGGGGTCCAGCCCTAACCAAAACAAAGTCCAAATTTTTGCAAAAGAATGACGAATAGTCACTTTCCTCCTAACAAACGATGCCAGCCCCTTTCTCAAAGCGGAGCACGAGCACTCGCCCAAATCAATCGACTGGGTCTTGATCAGATGCCAGTCGAGGGGAGCAACAGCTTTGCGTCACCTATGCACCACGCATTGACCGGCTACCGATGGAAATTTTAGACCGAGTCTAGCCGAAGAACGACGGTTTGGCCGGCCAATGGTTCTCTCGGTTACTGAACTGCGTCTCGAAACCGTTTCTTCGGTAATTCAATAGAACGATTAGAGTCTATTTGTATTTACTTGAGCGAATACTCGAAAAAGTTTCGTTGGATAAGTAAAAATACAAACGAACAATCATCTTTAATCTCTTGTTCTATCTGAAAAGGAGGGAACTCGCTGGCAAACGCGGGCGACCATCCGGACTAATCCATCTCTCGGTTACGGACATGAGTGAAAATGATTTATATATTTCTAAGTTAAGAGACTTACAGAAATATATAAGGAAACGTTCAAGTCTGAAATAAAACTAAAGGCAATAAGTCATACAACAAAGGCCTTAGCCGAGAAATGGAAATAAGTTTTAAACAAACAAGGCCGAAAGGCCGGAAAACGAATACAACAAACATATAGGATCATCCCTCAGCAGGGGGGTCCTTTTTCCCAGGAACATCCGAACCAGCGCCTTGGTCCTTCTTCGGAGGAGAAGCGAGCTTGATTTCGCGGTTCAGATCCGAGAAACCCTCGCTCACATCAGGGTCTGAAGTCCCAAGAGACGACGTGTCAGAGATCGTGACGAGCCTCTCCGGGACACCGGCGTCAGGCGCCTTCAGACCCGCTTCGGTTGCACTTCTGTCGGAAACCAGAGCAGTCTCTTGGACAGGAAGAGTAGCATCGGGACGAGCAGGGGATTTTACCGTGTCAAGGAGATCCCTGATAAATCCATCACTCGGGGATCGGAGCGCTCTCGCGGCCTCGGAATCAATTAGTTCGAGATTCGACCCGTGTTTGTCAACCTTCTCGAGGATTTCATCGATCACGAATCGAGATTCCAGCACCAAGGGAGATAAGGCCAAATCCGAGTCCGGAATCACGCCCACCTCCAGACGAACCGTCTCTCCATCGTAGTACTTCTCCAAGTCGGCGTACGTATCGATGGTCTCCTGCGGAATGTCTTTCCCCGATTCCCTCAAGGCCTCAAGGCAATCTCGCATTCCGCGCGCTTGGCCGAGCATACACCGCGCGTCTTCAAACTCATCACGGCGCTTCTCCCGATCCTGAATATTCCTGAAGCGTCGGGAGCACTTTGCGGTCATCGCCGCCATCACACGGATTCGCTCGTGGGTGACCTCAAGCTTGCGAGATTCCCTCAGACGATCCATCTCCCTGGAATATTCCAAAGATGCAGCAACCACCTCCTTCTCAAGGGTCGTGTTCTTGCCCTGCAGCTCCGCGTTCCTCCTCTGCATCGCAGCTCTCTCTTCCTCCGCCTGCTTCACCAGATTTCGGGCAGACTCCAGCTCGGTCGCCATGATCTCCCTCTGCTCGTCAAGCTCTTTCCTCAACGCCTCTTCCCGAGCAACCGCCTCATCCTTCGTACGGGCTGCATCCTTCAAGGCCCGAGTCGCGCGTTTATTGTTCCTTTTCTGCTTACGAATCATTTCGAACGCTCCTTTCAGCTCCTCGTCGTATTTCCCGACTAGGACGTTCCAGTCCTCGAGACTCTGCATAACGAACGGAAGCAAGCAACGTCAGCAGACGAATGGGAAAGAAAAGGAATGGGGTCAGAAACCCGATTTACCATGATGGAAGTACGGGAGGCAAAGTTGTATTCTTCCTTGAAGATCAAGTCCTTGACCGGCGGCAGCTCACTTCGGTCTCCCCTGAACTGACGGACCAGACGACCGCACTCCTGCTCGTCATGCGCTAAAGGGACCTCGCGATCGTAGGAGAAGGAGACCTTGTCTGGACAACTTTTTCTCTTCTTCCTCTTCTTCTTTGAGACGACTACGGTCCCTTCGGCGACCTGAGGAGCGGATTCATCCTGCACGTCCTCGCGCCCCGGGACCAGCGACTCCCCAGAACGGGAAGCATCCACCTGCTCGTCGTTCAGCTCCTCGGAAGAGCCTCGAGGAATCACTTCGGCGGTTCTCTTCGTCCTCCTCTTCTTCTTCCTATCCTTCTTTTTAGCCTTCGGAGAAGCTGCCGGCGGATCTTCGTCACGGCTGCCAGCAGGCTGCGATTCGGGGACCACTTCATCTTTAGAACCGCCACTCGGCTCCAAGTCTTTGAGCTCGCCTTCTTCAACAGACGAGGATCGAATCGTGGAGAGATCGCCCCTCGCCTTCTTCTTCTCTCTCTCCGATTCAGGGTGTCTTCCTGGAGAGCCGTCATCGACGTTCGCCTCCTCGGCGGTCGTGCCTTCCTCTTCGCGCTGCCTTTTCCTGTTGGTTTTCCTCACCAACTGAGCATCAGCGTCCGACTCGGTCGCGCTCGGATCTTCGAGATCAGATGGACCCACGGTATCGGGCTGCGGCTTCTTCGCGAAACCGGCTGTCCTCTTAATCACCTGACTCAAGTTCGGCAAAGCCCTCATCGCTCTTGCTCGATTTACTTCCCTTTGCTCGGCCGAACTGAACAAGTTGAGTCTCTTCGTCTTCTTCGTGATAATGGGGATCGTATCCGAACGCCAGACCTCTGTAACGGATAAAAAAGAAATCAGATTCTATAGCAAGAATATGCATCGGGCGGAGGAAGCCACAAAAGAAGGGACTTACGTTGGCTAATCCACCCGATCGATCGACGAATCCTCTGATAAGAGAACGAAACCCAATGATCCTGTTTCTGCGATGCGATCAGACGCGCGCTCTCTAAAAAGTCCTCCTCGTACTCTGCGGTGTTCGGAAGACCAACTGCGAAGGAAGAAAAAATAGGAGTTAGATTACGAGAAACGGAAAACGGAACTGACGGGTCCATAAAACACGATAGCCGGTCTTCAGCGGTTCTTCGAACGCAGCCCTGTCGGACTTGACGTAGAAATAGGACCGCTGCCAATTATTCGTCTTAGTTGGGTAGCCGGTCACCACATTGTAATTAGGACGGATCTTCTATGAAATCAGCCCGCCTTTCATCTTCATCGAAACTAACTCCTCAAAAGCTCTCACATTGAGGGGAACGCCAGCCTCCGCCCCAATAATAGTCATTGCGACGGCCAGCCGCCACGCACCGTTCAAAAACTGGCTAAGGGCGACTCCTCGGCGCATCGTAAACGCAGTGATGATTCGAGGAATCGGAAACCATTGTTTGGTGTCGCCCTCGAAATACGATTCGTATACGCATTGATACCCCTTCGGAGGAGACCAAGGCCGCTGGTCGCTCCTCAGAATTATGAACGTAACCCCCGCCGCATCGCGAGCCCGCAGAAGTTTCGTCACCGACTCGACGGTCGATCTCGTCTTCACGACATCCCGCCAGTCCTGGCCTTCGACAACCGAAGGACGTACGCGCTCCCGATCAAGCGGAGGCTGCTTCTCGAAGATATTCCCCGGATAAAAGCTTATCGGGATCATCTGATCGTCAGTATGATCGCGACCGTCGTCGTCTCTCCGCGATTGTACCATCGATTCCGAGACTAGGACACGCTGCGCGCGACTCAAGTTCTCTGTATCCATCATCGCTTCGCGATGAACCGCCTCTTGGCTTCCCTCGGAACTACGGACCCTCTCTAAATCATCACTGGATCCTGACGAAGCCGCGCGCCTCTTCCCTTTTTGTTCTCGTGAAAGTTTCTTACTTGTCGACATACCGAGTAAGCGATAAAAACGAGAGCAGAAGAAAGAGAGAGAAGCAACTTAGAGAGAGAGAGAGAGTACCTGAAGACTGCGGAAGAATGAAAGATCTCGGAGCAGATCTCTTATTTATAGGGAAGGGGGTGCGCGCCCAACGAGGCGCCATAATTAGCCCTAAACGGGCCTAAATGGGCCTCCAGACGGGCTCGCGCGTTGATTTCAAGCGCGACGTTTCGGTTTCCCGGTCCAAAACCTAGCAACGATTCGGCTTCCCGATTCAAAACCGGTGACGGTTCGACGTCACATCACAAACCGAATATAATCGAATTCCCGGTTTAAAAGGACCGCTGCTCGGCACCAATTTCGACGATTTATATCAAACAACAAGGGTTCAACCACTCGCAACGGCGGACTAGGGCTTCCTTTCGCCGAACGATTTCTGGAGGATCCATCGAAGTCAGCGACAAGCCTCCCGTTCTTCGAGCCCCAAAAACAACTAGTTCATGACGATCGCTTACTCGACTCGACAACGAACTAGGGGGGACTTACTGTTGGGGATGGATTGTCACCACCCATAAGGCCCAGCGAACAGGAGGCCCATTACTATCGACGAGAGGACGATCGACTCGGAGCCGGCTCATGATGAGCTCCGGCTCGGCTCGTGACCGCTTTATCTAGATGACGAGTAGCCGAAGAGGGCGACCAAACGGCTCGGGCCGAACAGTCATTGCAGTTAGGCTTACATGTCAAAAGGCCCATAACCAAAGGGGAACGAATTAGGTCAAGTCTAACTGACTTAAGGGACTATATAAGGAGTTGAGGACAGGAGAGGAGAGGTATCACCACAGAGAGACACAGACTTGCGGCTAGATTAGGGTTTCCATTATTCTCTTTGTATCTCGCCGCTTTCTCTTGAACTTCCGGCTAGGCGCCTATTGAATATCGACTAGCCGGCTTTCCTATTCTTGTACCCTCGTTATTCCGACTCTAATAAAACGTCTCTAATCATCCCACTCTTGAGTTCTTTTACTTTCAGTTGACCAAACTCACCTCAAACAGGAATCATCTGGATAAAAAGTGGGATATCTTCTTACTCACAACTCCTATGAGATTTATTCAACTTACTGGTTATTCTCCACTTATTAGTGGTTCCAAATAAAGCTTCTTAGATCGTGGTTCATCCTGGTTTGATAAGAATCATGAAGATAATGGCATACGTCCAAACGGGCTAATCTGGAATCATCTGGATAGTAAGTGGGATATCTTCTTGCTCACAACACTTATGAGATATATTCAACTTCCTGGTTATTCTCCACTGATTAGTAGTTCCAAATAAAGCTTCTTCGATCGTGGTTCATCCTGGTTTGAGAAGAATCATGAGGATATTGCCATATGTCCGAACAGGCTAATCTGGAATCACCTGGATAGAAAGTGGGATATCTTCTTACTCACAACTCCTATGAGATTTATTCAACTTCCTTGTTATTCTCCACTGATTAGTTGTTCCCAATCAAGCTTCTTACATATTGGTTCATCCTGGTTTGATAAGAATCATGAAGATAATGGCATATGTCCGAACAGGCTAATCTGGAATCATCTGGATAGAAGGTGGGATATCTTCTTACTCACAACACTTATGAGATTTATTGAAGTTCCTGGTTATTCTCCACTGATTAGTGGTTCCAAATAAAGTTTTTTAGATCGTGGTTCATCCTGGTTTGATAAGAATCATGAAGATATTGCCATATGTCCGAACAAGCTAATCTGGAATCATCTGGATAGAAAGAGGGATATCTTCTTACTCACAACTCCTATGAGATTTATTCAACTTCCTGGTTATTCTCCACTGATTAGTGGTTCCAAATAAAGCTTTTTAGATCGTGGTTCATCCTGGTTTGATAAGAATCATAAAGATATTGCCATACGTCCGAACAGGCTAATCTGGAATCATCTGGATAGTAAGTGGGATATCTTCTTACTCACAACTCCTATGAGATTTATTCAACTTCCTGGTTATTCTCCACTGATTAGTGGTTCCAAATAAAGCTTCTTAGAACGTGGTTCATCCTGGTTTGATAAGAATCATGAAGATAATAGCATATGTCCGAACAAGCTAATCTGGAATCATCTGGAGAGAAGGTGGGATATCTTCTTGCTCACAACACTTATGAGATTTATTCAACTTCCTGGTTATTCTCCACTGATTAGTGGTTCCAAATAAAGCTTCTTAGATCGTGGTTCATCTTGGTTTGATAAGAATCATGAAGATAATGGCATATGTCCGAACAAGCTAATCTGGATTCATCTGGATAGAAAATGAGATATCTTCTTGCTCACAAAACTTATGAGATTTATTCAACTTCCTGGTTATTCTCCACTTATTAGTGGTTCAAAATAAAGCTTCTTAGATCGTGGTTCATCCTGGTTTGATAAGAATCATGAAGATAATGCCATATGTCCAAACATGCTAATCTGGAATCATCTGGATAGAAAGTGGGATATCTTCTTACTCACAACTCCTATGAGATTTATTCAACTTCCTGGTTATTCTCCACTGATTAGTGGTTCCAAATAAAGCTTCTTAGATTGTGGTTCATCCTGGTTTGATAAGAATCATGAAGATATTGCCATATCTCCGAAAAGGCTAATCTGGAATCATCTGGATAAAAAGTGGGATATCTTCTTACTCACAACTCCTATGATATTTATTCAACTTCCTGGTTATTCTCCACTGATTAGTAGTTCCAAATAAAGCTTCTTCGATCGTGGTTCATCTTGGTTTGAGAAGAATCATGAGGATATTGCCATATGTCCGAACAGGCTAATCTGGAATCACCTGGATAGAAAGTGGGATATCTTCTTACTCACAACTCCTATGAGATTTATTCAACTTCCTTGTTATTCTCCACTGATTAGTGGTTCCCAATCAAGCTTCTTACATATTGGTTCATCCTGGTTTGATAAGAATCATGAAGATAATGGCATATGTCCGAACAGGCTAATCTGGAATCATCTGGATAGAAGGTGGGATATCTTCTTACTCACAACACTTATGAGATTTATTGAAGTTCCTGGTTATTCTCCACTGATTAGTGGTTCCAAATAAAGCTTGTTAGATCGTGGTTCATCCTGGTTTGATAAGAATCATGAAGATATTGCCATATGTCCGAACAAGCTAATCTGGAATCATCTGGATAGAAAGTGGGATATCTTCTTACTCACAACTCCTATGAGATTTATTCAACTTCCTGGTTATTCTCCACTGATTAGTGGTTCCAAATAAAGATTTTTAGATCGTGGTTCATCCTGGTTTGATAAGAATCATAAAGATATTGCCATACGTCCGAACAGGCTAATCTGGAATCATCTGGATAGAAAGTGGGATATCTTCTTACTCACAACTCCTATGAGATTTATTCAACTTCCTTGTTATTCTCCACTGATTTGTGGTTCCAAATAAAGCTTCTTAGAACGTGGTTCATCCTGGTTTGATAAGAATCATGAAGATAATAGCATATGTCCGAACAAGCTAATCTGGAATCATCTGGATAGAAGGTGGGATATCTTCTTGCTCACAACACTTATGAGATTTATTCAACTTCCTGGTTATTCTCCACTGATTAGTGGTTCCAAATAAAGCTTCTTAGATCGTGGTTCATCCTGGTTTGATAAGAATCATGAAGATATTGCCATATGTTCGAACCGGCTAATCTGGAATCATCTGGATAGAAGGTGGGATATCTTCTTGCTCACAACACTTATGAGATTTATTCAACTTCCTGGTTATTCTCCACTGATTAGTGGTTCCAAATAAAGCTTCTTAGATCGTGGTTCATCCTGGTTTAATAAGAATCATGAAGATAATGGCATATGTTCGAACAGGCTAATCTGGAATCATCTGATAGAAGGTGGGATATCTTCTTGCTCACAACAGTTATGAGATTTATTCAACTTCCTGGTTATTCTCCACTGATTAGTGGTTCCAAATAAAGCTTCTTAGATCGTGGTTCATCCTGGTTTGATAAGAATCATGAAGATAATGGCATATGTCCGAACAGGCTAATCTGGAATCATCTGGATAGAAGGTCGGATATCTTCTTGCTCACAACACTTAGGAGATTTATTCAACTTCCTGGTTATCCTGCACTTATTAGTGGTTCCAAATAAAGCTTCTTAGATTGTGGTTCATCCTGGTTTGATAAGAATCATGAAGATAATGGCATATGTTCGAACAGGCTAATCTGGATTCATCTGATAGAAGGTTGGATATCTTCTTGTCACAACTCCTATGAGATTTATTCAACTTCCTGGTTATTCTCCACTGAATAGTGGTTCCCAATCAAGCTTCTTATATATTGGTTCATCCTGGTTTGATAAGAATCATGAAGATATTGCCATATGTTCGAACAGGCTAATCTGGAATCAATCTGGATAGAAAATGGGATATCTTCTTAATCACAACTCCTATGAGATTTATTCAACTTGATGGTTATTCTCCACTGATTAGTGGTTCCAAATAAAGCTTCTTAGATCGTGGTTCATCCTGGTTTTATAAGAATCATGAAGATAATGGCATATGTCCGAACAGGCTAATCGGGAATCATCTGGATAGAAGGTGGGATATCTTCTTGCTCACAACACTTATGAGATTTATTCAACTTCCTGGTTATTATCCACTGATTAGTGGTTCCAAATAAAGCTTCTTAGATCGTGGTTCATCCTGGTTTGATAAGAATCATGAAGATATTGCCATATGTCCGAACAGGCTAATCTGGAATCATCTAGATAGAAAGTGGGATATCTTCTTACTCACAACTCCTATGAGATTTATTCAACTTCCTGGTTATTCTCCACTGATTAGTGGTTCCCAATCAAGCTTCTTATATATTGGTTCATCCTGGTTTGATAAGAATCATGAAGATATTGCCATATGTCCGAACAGGCTAATCTGGAATCATGTGGATAGAAAGTGGGATATCTTCTTAATCACAACTCCTATGAGATTTATTCAACTTCCTCGTTATTCTCCACTGATTAGTGGTTCCAAATAAAGCTTCTTAGATCGTGGTTCATCCTGGTTTGATAAGAATCATGAAGATAATGGCATATGTCCGAACAGGCTAATCTGGAATCATCTGGATAGAAAGTGGGATATCTTCTTACTCACAACTCCTATGAGATTTATTCAACTTCCTGGTTATTCTCCACTGATTAGTCGTTCCAAATAAAGCTTCTTAGATCGTGGTTCATCCTGGTTTGATAAGAATCATGAAGATAATGGCATATGTCCGAACAGGCTATTCTGGAATCATCTGGATAGAAGGTGTGATATCTTCTTGCTCACAACACTTATGAGATTTATTCAACTTCCTGGTTATTCTCCACTGATAAGTGGTTCCAAATAAAGCTTCTTAGATCGTGGTTCATCCTGGTTAGATAAGAATCATGAAGATATTGCCATGTGTCCGAACAGGCTAATCTGGAATCACCTGGATAGAAAGTGGGATATCTTCTTACTCACAACTCCTATGAGATTTATTCAAATTCCATGTTATTCTCCACTGGTTAATGGTTCCCAATCAAGCTTCTTATATATTGGTTCTTCCTGGTTTGATAAGAATCATGAAGATATTGCCATATGTCCGAACAGGCTAATCTGGAATCATGTGGATAGAAAGTGGGATATCTTCTTAATCACAACTCCTATGAGATTTATTCAACTTCCTGGTTATTCTCCACTGATTAGTGGTTCCAAATAAAGCTTCTTAGATCGTGGTTCATCCTGGTTTGATAAGAATCATGAAGATATTGTCATATGTTCGAACAGGCTAATCTGGAATCATCTGGATAGAAGGTGGGATATCTTCTTGCTCACAACAGTTATGAGATTTATTCAACTTCCTGGTTATTCTCCACTGATTAGTGGTTCCAAATAAAGCTTCTTAGATCGTGGTTCATCCTGGTTTGATAAGAATCATGAAGATAATGGCATATGTCCGAACACGCTAATCTTGAATCATCTGGATAGAAGGTCGGATATCTTCTTGCTCACAAAACTTAGGAGATTTATTCAACTTCCTGGTTATTCTGCACTGATTAGTGGTTCCAAATAAAGCTTCTTAGATTGTGGTTCATCCTGGTTTGATAAGAATCATGAAGATAATGGCATATGTCCGAACAGGCTAATCTGGAATCATCTGGATAGAAAGTTGGATATCTTATTAATCACAACTCCTATGAGATTTATTCAACTTCCTGGTTATTCTCCACTGATTAGTGGTTCCAAATAAAGCTTCTTAGATCGTGGTTCATCCTGGTTTGATAAGAATCATGAAGATATTGCCATATGTTCGAACAGGCTAATCTGGAATCATCTGGATAGAAAGTGGGATATCTTCTTACTCACATTTCCTATGAGATTTATTCAACTTCCTGGTTATTCTACACTGATTAGTGGTCCAAATAAAGCTTCTTAGATCGTGGTTCATCCTGGTTTGATAAGAATCATGAAGATAATGGCATATGTCCGAACAGGCTAATCTGGAATCATCTGGATAGAAGGTGGGATATCTTCTTGCTGACAACACTTATGAGATTTATTCAACTTCCTGGTTATTCTCCACTGATTAGTGGTTCCAAATAAAGCTTCTTATGGTTTGATAAGAATCATGAAGATATTGCCATATGTCCGAACAGGTTAATCTGGAATCATCTGGATAGAAAGTGGGATATCTTCTTACTCACAACTCCTATGAGATTTATTCAATTTCCTGGTTATTCTCCACTGATTAGTGGTTCCCAATCAAGCTTCTTATATATTGGTTCATCCTGGTTTGATAAGAATCATGAAGATATTGCCATATGTCTGAACAGGCTAATCTGGAATCATCTGGATAGAAAGTGGGATATCTTCTTAATCACAACTCCTATGAGATTTATTCAACTTCCTGGATATTCTTACTGATTAGTTGTTCCAAATAATGCTTCTTAGATCGTGTTTCATCCTGGTTTGATAAGAATCATGAAGATAATGGCATATGTCCGAACATGCTAATCTGGAATCATCCGGATAGAAGGTGGGATATCTTCTTGCTCACAACACTTATGAGATTTATTCAACTTCCGGGTTATTCTCCACTGATTAGTGGTTCCAAATAAAGCTTCTTAGATCGTGGTTCATCCTGGTTTGATAAGAATCATGAAGATAATGGCATATGTCCGAACAGGCTAATCTGGAATCATCTGGATAGAAGGTGGGATATCTTCTTGATCACAACACTTATGAGATTTATTCAACTTCCTGGTTATTATTCACTGATTAGTGGTTCCAAATAAAGCTTCTTAGATCGTGGTTCATCCTGGTTTGATAAGAATCATGAAGATATTTCCATATGTTCGAACATGCTAATCTGGAATCATCTGGATAGAAAGTGGTATATCTTCTTACTCACAACTCCTATGAGATTTATTCAACTTCCTGGTTATTCTCCACTGATTAGTGGTTCCAAATAAAGCTTCTTAGATCGTGGTTCATCCTGGTTTGATAAGAATCATGAAGATAATGGCATATGTCCGAACAGGGTAATCTGGAATCATCTGGATAGAAGGTGGGATATCTTCTTGCTCACAACACTTATGAGATTTATTCAACTTCCTGGTTATTCTCCACTGATTAGTGGTTCCAAATAAAGCTTCTTAGATCGTGGTTCATCCTGGTTTGATAAGAATCATGAAGATATTACCATATGTCCGAAAAGGCTAATCTGGAATCATCTGGATAGAAAGTGGGATATCTTCTTACTCACAACTCCTATGAGATTTATTCAACTTCCTAGTTATTCTCCACTGATTAGTGGTTCCCAATCAAGCTTCTTAGATCGTGGTTCATCCTGGTTTGATAAGAATCATGAAGATATTGCCATATGTCCGAACAGGCTAATCTGGAATCATCTGGATAGAAAGTGGGATATCTTCTTAATCACAACTCATATAAGATTTATTCAACTTCCTGGTTATTCTCCACTGATTAGTGGTCCAAATAAAGCTTCTTAGATCGTGGTTCATCCTGGTTTGATAAGAATCATGAAGATAATGGCATATGTCCGAACAGGCTAATCTAGAATCATCTGGATAGAAGGTGGGATATCTTCTTGCTCACAACACTTATGAGATTTATTCAACTTCCTGGTTATTCTCCACTGATTAGTGGTTCCAAATAAAGCTTCTTAGATCGTGGTTCATCCTGGTTTGATAAGAATCATGAAGATAATGGCATATGTCCGAACAGGCTAATCTGGAATCATCTGGATAGAAGGTCGGATATCTTCTTGCTCACAACACTTAGGAGATTTATTCAACTTCCTGGTTATTCTCAACTGATTAGTGGTTCCAAATAAAGCTTCTTAGATCGTGGTTCATCCTGGTTTGATAAGAATCATGAAGATAATGGCATATGTCCGAACATGCTAATCTGGAATCATCTGGATAGAAGGTGGGATATCTTCTTGCTCACAACACTTATGAGATTTATTCAACTTCCTGGTTATTCTACAATGATTAGTGGTTCCAAATAAAGCTTCTTAGATCGTGGTTCATCCTGGTTTGATAAGAATCATGAAGATACTTCCATATGTTCGAACAGGCTAATATGGAATCATCTGGATAGAAAGTGGGATATCTTCTTGCTCACAACACTTATGAGATTTATTCAACTTCCTGGTTATTCTCCACTGATTAGTGGTTCCAAATAAAGCTTCTTAGATCGTGTTTCATCCTGGTTTGATAAGAATCATGAAGATATTGCCATATGTCCGAACAGGTTAATCTGGAATCATCTGGATAGAAAGTGGGATATCTTTTTAATCACAACTCCTATGAGATTTATTCAACTTCCTGGTTATTCTCCACTGACTAGTGGTTCCAAATAAAGCTTCTTAGATCGTGGTTCATCCTGGTTTGATAAGAATCATGAAGATAATGGCATATGTCTGAACAGGCTAATCTGGAATCATCTGGATAGAAGGTGTGATATCTTCTTGCTCACAACACTTATGAGATTTATTCAACTTCCTGGTTATTCTCCACTGATTATTGGTTCTAAATAAAGCTTCTTAGATCGTGGTTCATCCTGGTTTGATACGAATCATGAAGATATTGCCATATGTCCGAACAAGCTAATCTGGAATCATTTGGATAGAAAGTGGGATATCTTCTTACTCACAACTCCTATGAGATTTATTCAACTTCCTGGTTATTCTCCACTGATTAGTGGTTCTAAATAAAGCTTCTTAGATCATGGTTCATCCTGGTTTGATAAGATTCATGAAGATAATGGCATATGTCCGAACATGCTAATCTGGAATCATCTGGATAGAAGGTGGGATATCTTCTTGCTCACAACACTTATGAGATTTATTCAACTTCCTGGTTATTCTCCACTGATTAGTGGTTCCAAATAAAGCTTCTTAAATCGTGGTTCATCCTGGTTTGATAACAATCATGAAGATATTGCCATATGTCCGAACATGCTAATCTGGAATCATCTGGATAGAAAGTGGGATATCTTCTTACTCACAACTCCTATGAGATTTATTCAACTTCCTGGTTATTCTCCACTGATTAGTGGTTCCAAATAAAGCTTCTTAGATCGTGGTTCATCCTGGTTTGATAAGAATCATGAAGATAATGGCATATGTCCGAACAGGCTAATCTGGAATCATCTGGATAGAAGGTGGGATATCTTCTTGCTCACAACACTTATGAGATTTATTCAACTTCCTGGTTATTCTCCACTGATTAGTGGTTCCAATTAAAGCTTCTTAGATCGTGGTTCATCCTGGTTTGATAAGAATCATGAAGATATTGCCATATGTCCGAACAGGCTAATCTGGAATCATCTAGATAGAAAGTGGGATATCTTCTTACTCACAACTCCTATGAGATTTATTCAACTTCCTGGTTATTCTCCACTGATTAGTGGTTCCCAATCAAGCTTCTTATATATTGGTTCATCCTGGTTTGATAAGAATCATGAAGATATTGCCATATGTCCGAACAGGCTAATCTGGAATCATCTGGATAGAAAGTGGGATATCTTGTTAATCACAACTCCTATGAGAGTTATTCAACTTCCTGGTTATTCTCCACTGATTAGTGGTTCCAAATAAAGCTTCTTAGATCGTGGTTCATCCTGGTTTGATAAGAATCATGATGATAATAGCATATGTCCGAACAGGCTAATCTGGAATCATCTGGATAGAAGGTGGGATATCTTCTTGCTCACAACACTTATGAGATTTATTCAACATTCCTGGTTATTCTCCACTGATTAGTGGTTCCAAATAAAGCTTCTTAGACCGTGGTTCATCCTGGTTTGATAAGAATCATGAAGATATTGCCATATGTTCGAACATGCTAATCTGGAATCATCTGGATAGAAAGTGGGATATCTTCTTACTCACAACTCCTATCAGATTTATTCAACTTCCTGGTTATTCTACACTGATTAGTGGTTCCAAATAAAGCTTCTTAGATCGTGGTTCATCCTGGTTTGATAAGAATCATGAAGATTATGGCATATGTCCGAACAGGCTAATCTGGAATCATCTGGATAGAAGGTGGGATATCTTCTTGCTCACAACACTTATGAGATTTATTCAACTTCCTGGTTATTCTCTACTGATTAGTGGTTCCAAATAAAGCTTCTTAGATCGTGGTTCATCCTGGTTTGATAAGAATCATGAAGATATTGCCATATGTCCGAACATGTTAATCTGGAATCATCTGGATAGAAAGTGGGATATCTTCTTACTCACAACTCCTATGAGATTTATTCAACTTCCTGGTTATTCTCCACTGATTAGTGGTTCCAAATAAAGCTTCTTATATCATGTTCATCCTGGTTTGATAAGATTCATGAAGATAATGGAATATGTCCGAACAGGCTAATCTGGAATCATCTGGATAGAAGGTGGGATATCTTCTTGCTCACAACACTTATGAGATTTATTCAACTTCCTGGTTATTCTCCACTGATTAGTGGTTCCAAATAAATCTTCTTTGATCGTGGTTCATCCTGGTTTGATAAGAATCATGAAGATATTGCCATATGTCCGAACAGGCTAATCTGGAATCATCTGGATAGAAAGTGGGATATCTTCTTACTCACAACTCTTATGAGATTTATTCAACTTCCTGGTTATTCTCCCCTGATTAGTGGTTCCAAATAAAGCTTCTTAGATTGTGGTTCATCCTGGTTTGATAAGAATCATGAAGATAATGGCATATGTCCGAACATGCTAATCTGGAATCATCTGGATAGAAGGTGGGATATCTTCTTGCTCACAACACTTATGAGATTTATTCAACTTCCTGGTTATTCTCCACTGATTAGTGGTTCCAAATAAAGCTTCTTAGATCGTGGTTCATCCTGGTTTGATAAGAATCATGAAGATATTGCCATATGTCCGAACATGCTAATCTGGAATCATCTAGATAGAAAGTGGGATATCTTCTTACTCACAACTCCTCTGAGATGTATTCAACTTCCTGGTTATTCTCCACTGATTATTGGTCCCAAATAAAGCTTCTTAGATCGTGGTTCATCCTGGTTTGATAAGAATCATGAAGATATTGCCATATGTCCGAACAGGCTAATCTGGAATCATCTCGGTAGAAGGTGGGATATCTTATTGCTCACAACTCCTATGAGATTTATTCAACTTCCTGGTTATTCTCCACTGATTAGTGGTTCCAAATAAAGCTTCTTAGATCGTGGTTCATCCTGGTTTGATAAGAATCATGAAGATAATGGCATATGTCCGAACAGGCTAATCTAGAATCATCTGGATATAAGGTGGGATATCTTCTTGCTCATAACTCCTATGAGATTTATTCAACTTCCTGGTTATTCTCCACTGATTAGTGGTTCCAAATAAAGCTTCTTAGATCGTGGTTCATCCTGGTTTGATAAGAATCATGAAGATAATGGCATATGTCCGAACATGCTAATCAGGAATCATCTGGATATAAAGTCGGATATCTTCTTGCTCACAACACTTAGGAGATTTATTCAACTTCCTGGTTATTCTCCACTGATTAGTGGTTCCAAATAAAGCTTCTTAGATTGTGGATCATCCTGGTTTGATAAGAATCATGAGGATAATGGCATATGTCCGAAAAGGCTAATCTGGAATCATCTGGATAGAAGGTGGGATATCTTCTTGCTCACAACACTTATGAGATTTATTCAACTTCCTGGTTATTCTCCACTGATTAGTGGTTCCAAATGAAGCTTCTTAGATCGTGGTTCATCCGGGTTTGATAAGAATCATGAAGATATTGCCATATGTTCGAACATGCTAATCTGGAATCATCTGGATAGAAAGTGGGATATCTTCTTACTCACAACTCCTATGAGATTTATTCAACTTCCTGGTTATTCTACACTGATTAGTGGTTCCAAATAAAGCTTCTTAGATTGTGGTTCATCCTGGTTTGATAAGAATCATGAAGATAATGGCATATGTCCGAACAGGCTAATCTGGAATCATCTGGATAGAAGGTGGGATAACTTCTTGCTCACAACACTTATGAGATTTATTCAACTTCCTGGTTATTCTCCACTGATTAATGGTTCCAAATAAAGCTTCTTAGATCGTGGTTCATCCTGGTTTGATAAGAATCATGAAGATATATCTCTCTTGTGGGCCAGACTCCTTTTTATGGTCTTCATTATGGAGATGCCACTAACCACTTAGAGGCATTCGAAGATTTAGCTTCGACCATCAAATGCAATGGAGTCCCTGAAGACTACTACTTCTGCAAATTATTCTCATATTCTCTTGCTGGAGAAGCAGCATGTTGGTTCAGGAATTTGCCACAAGGATCTGTTACTACCTGGAAAGACATCACAAACGCCTTCCTCAACAACTTCCGATGTGATGCTGCAGCAAATCTAGAGATTGAGAAGAGAGCTATGCTGGAATATATGGTAGAGGATGATGAACAGATGGCACCTAAAGAACTGAGTAGAGTAGAAGAAGTCGATATTAGTGACACAAGCTCAGCATCGATCGACCCCGCGACCTCGACATCGATCGACAACATCACTTCCGGATCAATCGACACCAGCATCTCAACATCGATCGACAGAGACGTTTGTCACAGATCGATACCACTTGAAATCCCTGAAAGTTCGAGTTGTCCTCTGGACATTGCTGACTCGACACATAAGAGCATTGATGCATCAATTTGTTATCCCAACCAAGATGTAGAAAAAGAGATCACCATGGAAGATTTCTTGGAGCTAGAAGAATTCTTGGAGTTAGAGGATGGAGAACAACTTAGAAAATTGGATTCGAGTGTAGAAGTCACTATGGAAGACTTCATAGAGCTGGAGGAATGGCTTGAGTCAGAACAGAAGCTTGATGACGAGCGGAACACTATGAGGAAAAATTTGGAGACTTCGTCAAAGGCTAGAATCGATCGATACCAACCCGATGAGACCGATCAACATCCACCATTCATCATCGATCGACACCCACCCGAGTGCATCGATCGACACACATGGTTGGACGAGCTACCAGGATACACAGTTGAGCTGGAACCGATTGAAGTAAGAATGCACGAGTCTGAGACCTCATACCTTGCTTTTCCTGAACATCTAAGACCCATATGCGCAGAACAAGCTGTTGGGATTTGCAAAAGACTGAAGAGGATACATGACCCTGTGAAGATTGTGGTTCCCTGTACCGTGGTTGAAGCTGAATTTCATATACCACCAAATAGAGGTGTGCATCTAGATTCCTGCAATGGAGTATTTAAGGATCATCAGCATGTAGTAGCTTCTCAGAGGGGGATGAGGTGTAGAACTGAAGTCGACAAAGAACCCAGAGAAGAAGCCTCAATCGACACTGTTCAGAAAACATCGATCGATAATATCACTCCACCATCGATCAACATCTACCGGATACCACCGATCGACATCTACCAGATTCCACCGATCGACATCATCAATATGTCATTGATCGACACTACCACTGGTTCATCGATCGATAGCAGACGCGAATCAGAGCAGAATGAGTATGAAGTGTGGGGAAATATTTTTGATGGAGATACCAACACGCGTTCAGACAAGTCTGGGGGAAAGATGATGAATTGGAGGAAGAGGAAAAGAACCAAAAGGGATCCCCAGTTATCATTGATTCCTCACTTCTCCGATGATGTCAGGAAATCTGGAGCGAGACTACACAAGTCTGTGGAAAAGAAGAGGAGAAATTGGAAGAAGCGGAAACGAACCAAGGGAGGTTCTCAGTTACCATTGACTCCTTACTTTTCAGATTATGTCAAGACATCAAGAGTGCGCAACAGAAACTTCTCACACCCGTTTGCAAAGCTTCGAGCACTCCTTATTGCTGAGATGATAAACAAAAGAGAAAAGTCTATGGAGGAGGCTTTCACACAAGAATGATACAGCCTCAAAGATTGGACATTGAGATTTGTTTTGGAGCATATTCTCATTCTCATCCGGACCAAATCAGATCTCCAAAAGTCAAGCTAATGACTAAAAATAAGCGCTGAGTGGGAGGCAACCCACTGTTAGGTAAAAGAAGGGATCCAAGGAAGAAGCGTTAATCTACCAACATCGACCGATGACTGCGCAGCATTGGTCGACAGAGCATTAATAACATCGATCGATCGCCACTTAATTGTGTTGATCGATAGAGCATCAAGAGTATCGATTGCCACTTAACTGTGTTGGTCAATATTCACATCAAAGTTAGGTATACTGTTTTTCCTTGTTAATTATTGTCCTTATGATTTATTCTTCCACCAATCTTAGACTGTATAGCACTGGTAACAGTGTTGTTTAAGTCTGGGGGAGGTCGTACTAATATTATAAGTTAGATTAGCTATTTAGAATAGGGACCCGAGTAAACGATTGCCATAATATCGACCGACGAGAAGAAGTCGATATCGATCGACATAACCAAATCTGCCACGACTGATGACAACACATTTACATCGATCAGCATCTATTCCGGTCAGGTATTTCGTTCTAACTTGTTAAATTGAGTACTTATGGTTTATTTCTCACCAATCTCCGACTTGATAACACCATTATAGTGTTATTTAAGTCTGGAGGAGTTCTACTAATATTGTGTTTTAGTTTAAAAAAAAATTAAAAAAAATTAAAAACAGATCCAAGTAAACGATTGTCCAGCACATCGCCCGATGAGACCATCTCGATATCGATCGCCAGCACTTCATATCAAACGATCGATTGTCTCTTCATTGTGTCAAACGATCTCTCTAACCATCGACCGATGAGACCATGTCGATATCGTTCGACAGCGCTTCATCTTCAACAATCGATTGATACTTCATTGTGTCGATCAACACAGATATCAGCGAGCTGGTATATCGTTCTAACTTGTTAAGTTTCGTAATTATGCTTTATGTTTTTCATACCACCGACTGTGTTACACTGGGACAGTGTAATTTAAGTATGGGGGATTACTAATGGTTATTTACTTTATTTGTCTTATTTAAAATGTTTTCAAAAAAGTATTTATTGAGTCAAGAAGGGGATACAATCTTAATCGATTTACTACTTGTCATCTAACAACTCTTTAGACCAGTCTTAGACTTACTGATTGCAGAAGTACTAGAGATACTAAAGTGGATCAACCTGTCAACTATGTTTGCACTTGCTGAAATTGTTTGAAGGAACCAAATCTGACCTCCAACCTAATACTGACTTGATTTGCTTGTCTTGGGGCTTGGTATACAAGGGATCAGAATCCTCCTGCAAGTCTGGAAGGTAAAAAGTCTGTGTGTTTCTGGTTCCCTTCCTTCTCTCTCTTCGGCATCTCAAGATCTAAGTTTATAAAGAAAAGATTGATATGATTTTTGAGAGGCAGAGGGATAGGTAAATTACCTGTGACCTCATTATTCTAAATCTCAAGGATGATCACACATTGTGGAAACGAGGGATAGGTAAATTACCTGTGACCCCATTATTCGTTACACTTTGTCAAAATGTATGAGTTACAAATGTAATGTCAATGAGATAGACTAGATGACCTGTGTTGGCATCGAAACCTGTTGAAATTGAAACTAATAAGAGATTCAGAGAAGAGAGATGAGGGGAGAAAGGGATCAAGAGAAGACTACCTGTGTGTTCAGAAACTTGTTTGAGTTGAATCCATGTGTCCTTTGATCGATACTCCCAAGGTAAAGCCTACACTTTTATTTTTATGCAAGAAATGAGGTTAGTAGAGGGGATTGTCAGGCAGGATCTGTTAGGTTGTGGAACTAGTGGAATTTGGTTGCTATACTAGGATATTGTATAATGTGCTTCTAAGGTTAGGATGTTTAATGATTTGGTTTGCACTACTAAAGAGATGATGAACTGAGTTTTCAAAATCATTTGAGTCCCTGCTGTTTTCAAACCTCTTTTAGAGAGACTGCCTGTTTGTTTTGCTTGAGGACAAGCAAAAGGGTAAGTCTAGGGGAGTTGATATACCATGGATTTTATCCATTTTTACCCATGTTATATAAGTGTTTTATGTACTATTTATTATGTATTGGAGTCTATTTAGTATTTACAGGTTCAGGGACGATTTGGAAAAATATGGTGATTTTGGTGCCTTTTGGAGTCTTTCGCAGTGCAGGACTGCACAGACGCTTCCGATGTTTAGCTCTCGATGAAGACCTTTCCACCATTGGATTTTTCCCATACTTGGACAAAAGCTATGGCTTTGAGTTAGCTTTCCAATACCACCGGTTTGAGATCAATCCAACGGTTAGGTCGGATGTTATGCCCATTTTACTGAAGAGTGGTCAGTCTGCCTCGCGAGAGGAAGCTGTCGAGAAGAGGATTGTATGTCGATCGACACAGCACACTGCATGTCGATCGACAGGGACATCAGAATTTGGGCTGAGTATATTTCATGACCGACTGAAGCCCAGGAGTCACCACAAAGTTACCAAAATACCCTTGACGATCAAAAACCCTATTTATGTTATTTCTAAGCAATTGTTGACGGCTACGCTTTAGACGCTTTCTATGCTTTCTTTGTTTTCATTGTTTCTCTTAGGAGAGAAGGTAGGAACTCCTTGAGAGTCCTCCTGGAACTCCTTTGCTTTTGGTTTTATATTATCTATTGCATTTTCATCTATTCATCTATGATTTCTGTGATAAACTTCATGTCTGAATAGATCGACCTGTTAGATCTATGGTTCAGATAGGTTTGTGGGATTAGCCCCAAACTATACTTGCTAAGTTGTGATATTCATCAATTGGATTGAACTCTATGCTTGTTCTAGATTAGCTAACTAGAACATAGATCACTAGGATCTTTGATATCTTGAATTATCCATTTGAGCTTGCCTGTCTCCCGTTGAGAAGAACGACAGTTCCTCCCTGAGACCTTGTGGTCATATTCGGCTCGCGCCTAGGCAGATCTAGAAGCCGTCGATCGATATCCCGACAGGTGAATTGATCGGCGCTGCGAAAGGTGTATCGCTCGATATCTCAAAAGGATATCGATCGACTCTTTTTATGTGTCATCATGCGAAAGGTGTGGCAAGAGATCTAGATATTTTAACCAGTGATACATCACATATGTTAAGCGGCTGAGATCTATAGTATCATGCAAGCAACTTTTTAAAGTATTTATAGAGATTATAATCCCCAATTCCTGAATAGAAGCCCTAGATCTAGCAACCATCCTTCCATCAACTGCCTTGGTTTCATAAGAACAACTACCTTGTTCGCCCTTGCCATTTAATATATTTATTATTTTATTTACTGCTAGCCTAGCTAAATCATAACTATTAGATCTAGTGTGTGCCTTAGCTCCTTGTGGATTCGATCCCTAAGTACTATAACTTGACCTCTTTTGATGAGAGTAAAAATCACTCCTTAGGGTAATTTGAGTGATATCAGTTTGATAAGAATCATGAAGATAATGGAATATGTCCGAACAGGCTAATCTGGAATCATCTGGATAGAAGGTGGGATATCTTCTTGCTCACAACACTTATGAGATTTATTCAACTTCCTGGTTATTCTCCACTGATAAGTGGTTCCAAATAAAGCTTCTTAGATCGTGGTTCATCCTGGTTAGATAAGAATCATGAAGATATTGCCATGTGTCCGAACAGGCTAATCTGGAATCACCTGGATAGAAAGTGGGTATCTTCTTACTCACAACTCCTATGAGATTTATTCAAATTCCATGTTATTCTCCACTGGTTAATGGTTCCCAATCAAGCTTCTTACATATTGGTTCATCCTGGTTTGATAAGAATGATGAAGATAATGGCATATTTCCGAACAGGCTAATCTCGAATCATCTGGATAGAAGGTGGGATATCTTCTTACCCACAACACTTATGAGATTTATTCAACTTCCTGGTTATTCTCCACTGATTAGTGGTTCCAAATAAAGCTTCTTAGATCGTGGTTCATCCTGGTTTGATAAGAATCATGAAGATATTGCCATACGTCCGAACAGGCTAATCTGGAATCATCTGGATAGAAAGTGGGATATCTTCTTACTCACAACTCCTATGAGATTTATTCAATTTCCTGGTTATTCTCCACTGATTAGTGGTTCCAAATAAAGCTTCTTAGATCGTTGTTCATCCTGGTTTGATAAGAATCATGGATATAATAGCATATGTCCGAAGAGGGCTAATCTGGAATCATCTAGATAGAAGGTGGGATATCTTCTTGCTCACAACACTTATGAGATTTATCCAACTTCCTACTTATTCTCCACTGATTAGTGGTTCCAAATAAAGCTTCTTACATCGTGGTTCATCCTGGTTAGATAAGAATCATGAAGATATTGCCATGTGTCCGAACATGCTAATTTGGAATCATCTGGATAGAAAGTGGGATATCTTCTTACTCACAACTCCTATGAGATTTATTCAACTTCTTTGTTATTCTCCACTGATTAGTGGTTCCCAATCAAGCTTCTTACATATTGGTTCATCCTGGTTTGATAAGAATCATGAAGATAATTGCATATGTCTGAACAGGCTAATCTGGAATCATCTGGATAGAAGGTGGGATATCTTCTTACTCAAAACACTTATGAGATTTATTCAACTTCCTGGTTATTCTCCACTGATTACTGGTTCCAATAAACCTTCTTACATATTGGTTCATCCTGGTTTGATAAGAATCGTGAAGATAATGGTATATGTCCGAACAGGCTAATCTGGAATCATCTGGATAGAAGGTGGGATATCTTCTTACTCACAACACTTATGAGATTTATTCAACTTTCTTGTTATTCTACACTGATTAGTGGTTTCAAGTAAAGCTCCTTAGATCGTGGTTCATCCTGGTTTGATAAGAATCCTGAAGATAATGGCATATGTCCGAACAGGCTAATCTGGAATCATCTGGATAGAAGGTGGGATATCTTCTTGCTCACAACTCCTATGAGATTTATTCAACTTCCTGGTTATTCTCTACTGATTAGTGGTTCCCAATGAAGCTTCTTATATATTGGTTCATCCTGGTTTGATAAGAATCATGAGGATATTGCCATATGTTCAAACAGGCTAATCTGGAATCACCTGGATATAAAGTGGGATATCTTCTTACTCACAACTCCTATGAGATTAATTCAACTTCCTGGTTATTCTCCACTGATTAGTGGTTCCAAATAAAGCTTCTTAGATCGTGGTTCTTCCTGGTTTGATAAGAATCATGAAGATAATAACATATGTCCGAACAGGCTAATCTGGAATCATCTGGATAGAAGGTGGGATATCTTCTTGCTCACAACACTTATCAGGTTTATTCAACTTCCTAGTTATTCTCCACTGATTAGTGGTTCCAAATAAAGCTTCTTAGATCGTGGTTCATCCTGGTTTGATAAGAATCATGAAGATAATAGCATATGTCCGAACAGGCTAATCTGGAATCACCAGGATAGAAAGTGGGATATCTTCTTACTCACAACTCCTATGAGATTTATTCAACTTCCTGGTTATTCTCCACTGATTAGTGGTTCCAAATAAAGCTTCTTAGATCGTGGTCCATCCTGGTTTGATAAGAATCATGAAGATATTGCCATACGTCCGAACAGGCTAATCTGGAATCATCTGGATAGAAAGTGGGATATCTTCTTACTCACAACTCCTATGAGATTTATTCAACTTCCTGGTTATTCTCCACTGATTAGTGGTTCCAAATAAAGCTTCTTAGATCGTTGTTCATCCTGGTTTGATAAGAATCATGAATATAATAGCATATGTCCGAACAGGCTAATATGGAATCATCTGGATAGAAGGTGGGATATCTTCTTGCTCACAACACTTATGAGATTTATTCAACTTCCTGCTTATTCTCCACTGATAAGTGGTTCCAAATAAAGCTTCTTAGATCGTGGTTCATCCTGGTTAGATAAGAATCATGAAGATATTGCCATGTGTCCGAACATGCTAATTTGGAATCATCTGGATAGAAAGTGGGATATCTTCTTACTCACAACTCTTATGAGATTTATTCAACTTCTTTGTTATTCTTCGCTGATTAGTGGTTCCCAATCAAGCTTCTTACATATCGGTTCATCCTGGTTTGATAAGAATCATGAAGATAATTGCATATGTCCGAACAGGCTAATCTGGAATCATCTGGATAGAAGGCGGGATATCTTCTTACTCACAACACTTATGAGATTTATTCAACTTCCTGTTTATTCTCCACTGATTATTGGTTCCAATCAAGCTTCTTAGATATTGGTTCATCCTGGTTTGATAAGAATCATGAAGATAATGGTATATGTCCGAACAGGCTAATCTGGAATCATCGGGATAGAAGGTGGGATATCTTCTTACTCACAACACTTATGAGATTTATTCAACTTTCTGGTTATTCTCCACTGATTAGTGGTTCCAAATAAAGCTTCTTTGATCGTGGTTCATCCTAGTTTGATAAGAATCATGAAGATAATGGCATATGTCCAAACGGGCTAATCTGGATAGAAAATGGGATATCTTCTTGCTCACAACACTTATGAGATTTATTCAACTTCCTGGTTATTCTCCACTGATTAGTAGTTCCAAATAAAGCTTCTTAGATCCTGGTTCATCCTGGTTTGAGAAGAATCATGAGGATATTGCCATATGTCCGAACAGGCTAATCTAGAATCACCTGGATATAAAGTGGGATATCTTCTTACTCACAACTCCTATGAGATTTATTCAACTTCCTGGTTGTTCTCCACTGATTAGTGGTTCCAAATAAAGCTTCTTAGATCGTGGTTCATCCTGGTTTGATAAGAATCATGAAGATAATAGCATATGTCCGAACAGGCAAATCTGGAATCATCTGGATAGAAGGTGGGATATCTTCTTGCTCACAACACTTATAAGATTTATTCAACTTCCTGGTTATTATCCACGGATTAGTGGTTCCAAATAAAGCTTCTTAGATTGTGCTTCATCCTGGTTTGATAAGAATCATGAAGATAATAGCATATGTCCGAACAGGCTAATCTGGAATCACCTGGATAGAAAGTGGGATATCTTCTTACTCACAACTCCTATGAGATTTATTCGACTTTCTGGTTATTCCCCACTGATTAGTGGTTCCAAATAAAGCTTGTTAGATCGTGGTTCATCCCGGTTTGATAAGAATCATGAAGATAATAGCATATGTCCGAACAGGCTAATCTGGAATCACCTGGATAGAAAGTGGGATATCTTCTTACTCACAAATCCTATGAGATTTATTCAACTTCCTGGTTATTCTCCACTGATTAGTGGTTCCAAATAAAGCTTCTTAGATCGTGGTTCATCCTGGTTTGATAAGAATCATGAAGATAATAGCATATGTCCGAACAGGCTAATCTGGAATCACCTGGATAGAAAGTGGGATATCTTCTTACTCACAACTCCTATGAGATTTATTCAACTTCCTGGTTATTCTCCACTGATTAGTGGTTCCCAATTAAGCTTCTTACATATTGGTTCATCCTGGTTTGATAAGAATCATAAAGATATTGCCATATGTCCGACCATGCTAATCTGGAATCATCTGGATAGAAAGTGGGATATCTTCTTACTCACAACTCCTATGAGATTTATTCAACTTCCTGGTTATTCTACACTGATTAGTGGTTCCAAATAAAGCTTCTTAGATCGTGGTTCATCCTGGTTTGATAAGAATCATGAAGATAATAGCATATGTCCGAACAGGCTAATCTGGAATCATCTAGATAGAAGGTGGGATATCTTCTTGCTCACAACACTTATGAGATTTATTCAACTTCCTGCTTATTCTCCACTGATTAGTGGTTCCAAATAAAGCTTCTTAGATCGTGGTTCATCCTGGTTTGATAAGAATCATGAAGATATTTCCATGTGTCCGAACAGGCTAATCTGGAATCATCTGGATAGAAAGTGGGATATCTTCTTACTCACAACTCCTATGAGATTTATTCAACTTCCTGGTTATTCTCTACTAATTAGTGGTTTCCAATCAAGCTTCTTACATATTAGTTCATCCTGGTTTGATAAGAATCATGAAGATATTGCCATATGTCCGAACAGGCTAATCTGGAATCATCTTGATAGAAGGTGGGATATCTTCTTGCTCACAACACTTATGAGATTTATTCAACTTCCTGGTTATTATCCACTGATTAGTGGTTCCAAATAAAGCTTTTTAGATCGTGGTTCATCCTGGTTGATAAGAATCATGAAGATATTGCCATATGTCCGAAAAGGCTAATCTGGAATCATCTGGATAAAAAGTGGGATATCTTCTTACTCACAACTCCTATGAGATTTATTCAACTTACTGGTTATTCTCCACTTATTAGTGGTTCCAAATAAAGCTTCTTAGATCGTGGTTCATCCTGGTTTGATAAGAATCATGAAGATAATGGCATACGTCCAAACGGGCTAATCTGGAATCATATGGATAGTAAGTGGGATATCTTCTTGCTCACAACACTTATGAGATATATTCAACTTCCTGGTTATTCTCCACTGATTAGTAGTTCCAAATAAAGCTTCTTCGATCGTGGTTCATCCTGGTTTGAGAAGAATCATGAGGATATTGCCATATGTCCGAACAGGCTAATCTGGAATCACCTGGATAGAAAGTGGGATATCTTCTTACTCACAACTCCTATGAGATTTATTCAACTTCCTTGTTATTCTCCACTGATTAGTGGTTCCCAATCAAGCTTCTTACATATTGGTTCATCCTGGTTTGATAAGAATCATGAAGATAATGGCATATGTCCGAACAGGCTAATCTGGAATCATCTGGATAGAAGGTGGGATATCTTCTTACTCACAACACTTATGAGATTTATTGAAGTTCCTGGTTATTCTCCACTGATTAGTGGTTCCAAATAAAGCTTTTTAGATCGTGGTTCATCCTGGTTTGATAATAATCATGAAGATATTGCCATATGTCCGAACAAGCTAATCTGGAATCATCTGGATAGAAAGAGGGATATCTTCTTACTCACAACTCCTATGAGATTTATTCAACTTCCTGGTTATTCTCCACTGATTAGTGGTTCCAAATAAAGCTTTTTAGATCGTGGTTCATCCTGGTTTGATAAGAATCATAAAGATATTGTCATACGTCCGAACAGGCTAATCTGGAATCATCTGGATAGAAAGTGGGATATCTTCTTACTCACAACTCCTATGATATTTATTCAACTTCCTGGTTATTCTCCACTGATTAGTGGTTCCAAATAAAGCTTCTTAGAACGTGGTTCATCCTGGTTTGATAAGAATCATGAAGATAATAGCATATGTCCGAACAAGCTAATCTGGAATCATCTGGATAGAAGGTGGGATATCTTCTTGCTCACAACACTTATGAGATTTATTCAACTTCCTGGTTATTCTCCACTGATTAGTGGTTCCAAATAAAGCTTCTTAGATCGTGGTTCATCCTGGTTTGATAAGAATCATGAAGATAATGGCATATGTCCGAACAAGCTAATCTGGAATCATCTGGATAGAAAATGAGATATCTTCTTGCTCACAAAACTTATGAGATTTATTCAACTTCCTGGTTATTATCCACTTATTAGTGGTTCCAAATAAAGCTTCTTAGATCGTGGTTCATCCTGGTTTGATAAGAATCATGAAGATAATGCCATATGTCCAAACATGCTAATCTGGAATCATCTGGATAGAAAATGAGATATCTTCTTGCTCACAAAACTTATGAGATTTATTCAACTTCCTGGTTATTATCCACTTATTAGTGGTTCCAAATAAAGCTTCTTAGATTGTGGTTCATCCTGGTTTGATAAGAATCATGAAGATATTGCCATATCTCCGAA